>CM053031.1:243646386-243678114 GCA_028564925.1 Lithobates sylvaticus | reverse complement strand
TCAAAAGTTTTGGGTTCAGTAAGGGAGAGATGCGGGCAGTTGCTGTGTTTGGTTTGCACTTCCTGCATGCTCTACATATTGAATCTGAAAAGAGGGAAAAGGCGGAATTAGAAAGAGATTTACTGAAGGAGCAGCTTGCAGTGGCATCCAAGTGTTCGGAAGAAACTGCAAGCAAGGACAAAGATTTAGAAAGGAGGGTAATCAAAGTTAAACCTGCAGTGGCTTTGAAGTGTGTTCAAACCCCTGTAGGCCGAGCTGAAGATTTGAATGAGCGGTGTGCAGCCCTCATGACCAAGTCTAATGATGCTCTAACAAAGGACAAAGGCCCAAAGCCTGTAAGCAGAAGTAGGACATGTGCCACTGTTACTTCTCATAACCGGGAAGCAGAGGATTTGATCAGCTCAAATGACCGAGTTGAGTCAGATACAAGGAAAGCAAGGCCTATGATCTCCAGGAGACACATGTGGATTGATTTACTTAAGGTGGGGGTCCCTAGAGAGGAAATAGATGGGATTCCTACACCAGCATTGTTTAAGAAGTGGAAGCAAATGGTTGGGAATGGTAGATTCAGTCACATTAAGTGTTTCTGTTGCCATAAAATGGGGCATTTTGCAAAAATGTGCCATGCTGTGAAGGCTGAACAACAGCAGGCCTGTGTGCTTCCCAGGACAGCACGGAGAGACATGCAAGTTTATTCGTTACGTTGGAAGTCAATGCCTTTCCGTGAAAGTATTTCAAGGCAACAGTGGGCACCCTACAATAGTTTTGCAGTTAGAAATGGGCAGATAGAGAAATGTGAGCAGTGAGCTATGTTTTTAGGCACAGTTGGAAGGAACATATAATCTGCTTTGTCTCTTACTCTTTTCAGGTATTGAGCATCGAGAGGTGGAGCAGGCAGAGCAGATGACCATACTGGATGGGAGGAGACAGACCAGAAGAGAGCCTGAGAAATGGTGGCTGAATTGGAGTGGACTTCCATCTGAGCATTTTCCTTATGACCAAGAAGAAAAGAGACTTTTCATCTGGGACTTTTACAAACTGCCAAAAGACATTGTTAACCCTGCTCAAAAGTCAGCCTTCCAGGGACAAACCAATCGTCTGACCGCCCACAAGATGGGGGTCGAAAGGGAATTTGTTCCTCCCATTTATACGGGGGGTTTATTTTGCCCTTTCCTGGACAAAAGGCTTGAAGAAGTTTCCTATATTATCCTATAAAGTCAAGAGGTGGTATGTGTTGCTATGGGCATTTGTATAGTGACTTTATTGAAATAATATAGAGTTTTAGATTTAGTAACAGCATGTCCACAGAAGGCCTCTTCCCCCTCCATTGATATGTAAATAAACCAGATAGCCAGGTATTGAAGATGAGTTGGTGTTTTGCAGGAAGTGGGGGGAGGGGCATGGAGAGGGTTGGAAAGAGACATGTGTTTTGGGAAAAGAGGAACAGTTGGTGTTTGGAGGACAAAGAGAAAACACATGGCTTCCAGGAACTGGGGAACGTTGGAGACGCTTTTGTGAGTTGGACTGAGCAAAGGACCATGGAGGACATCTTGACCCCTAAGTTGAGTAATTGTTTAGTTTACTTAATGTGTACATATTATACATGCTTATATGTGAAGCTATAAGTTGTATTGTATTGTTCATCCTACAGTTTGTATGTGCAGATTTTTCCCTGTTTAGTAAAGCATTAATACACTTCAGAGGTCTAGTCTTCCTTAATTTTACCACAAGAACTTAATAGATAGACGCAGGCATAACACTCACTCTACCTACATTTACACCCTTACACGTTGGGGTTTAAAGAACAAGAAGAAGCCAGGAATTAGCTCACAATTTTAATGTGCTGGCTTACAATGAATTATGTCCAATGAGGTGTATGTCAGCTCCTGGATTTCTCTCATTTATTTACAATTTACATGTTTATTAAGCGCTGAATGTATAGCTATTACTTCCGGTGCTCTGACACTAGACCTTTAGGTCTCCTCCACAGCAACCGCAGACTCCGTCTGACCCTTCTCTCCTCTTGCCCAGTCACAGAAAGTGTTTTCATATGTGAACCCATTCACAAAATACAAAGTCTTCTGTGAATGGATAAGGGAAAGGAGGGGTAGGCAGTGTAGATGCTGTGTAGAAGACCCAAAGGTCCAATGTCAGAGCGCCAGAACACCATTGTAAAAGGGTATCACGTCCCTTGACCACCAGTGTAAAGGAGCACCACACTGACAATCATTGTAAAAGGGTATCACTTCCATTGACAACCAGTGTAAAAGAGCACCACATTGACAACCATTGTAAAAGGGTATCACTTCCATTGTCAACCAGTGTAAAAGAGCACCACACTGACAACCATAGTAAAAAGGTATCACGTCCCTTGACCACCGGTGTAAAGGAGCACCACACTTACAACCATTGTAAAAGGCTATCACATCCCTTGACCACCAGTGTAAAAGAGCACCACACTGACAATCATTGTAAAAGGGTATCACTTCCATTGACAACCAGTGTAAAAGAGCACCACATTGACAACCATTGTAAAAGGGTATCACTTTCATTGACAACCAGTGTAAAAGAACACCACATTGACAACCATTGTAAAAGGGTATTACTTCCATTGACAACCAGTGTAAAAGAGCACCACACTGACAACCATAGTAAAAGGGTATCACATCCCTTGACCACCAGTGTAAAGGAGCACCACACTGACAACCATTGTAAAAGGGTATCACTTCCATTGACAACCAGTGTAAAAGAGCACCACATTGACAACCATTGTAAAAGGGTATCACTTCCATTGACAACCAGTGTAAAAGAGCACCACATTGACAACCATTGTAAAAGGGTATCACTTCTATTGACAACCAGTGTAAAGGAGCACCACACTGACAACCATAGTAAAAGGGTATCACGTCCCTTGACCACCAGTGTAAAGGAGCACCACACTGACAACCATTGTAAAAGGGTATCACTTCCATTGACAACCAGTGTAAAAGAGCACCACATTGACAACCATTGTAAAAGGGTATCACTTCCATTGACAACCAGTGTAAAAGAGCACCACACTGACAACCATAGTAAAAGGGTTTCACGTCCCTTGACCACCAGTGTAAAGGAGCACCACACTGACAACCATTGTAAAAGGGTATCACTTCCATTGACAACCAGTGTAAAAGAGCACCACATTGACAACTATTGTAAGGGGATATCTCTTCTCTTGACCACCAGTGTAAAGGAGTACCACATTGATGACCATTGTAAGGGGGTATACCTCCTACCAATCACCAAGGAAAGAGGGTACCTATCCTACTGAACAAAAATGTAAGGGGACGCCTCCCCCACTGTCCACCAATGTAAGAGGGACTTTCTTCCACTGACCATAAGGCTGGCTTCACACTGGGGCGGTGCGGGGCGGCGACGGTAAAGCAGCGCTATATTTAGCGCTGCTTTACCATCGTTTTACCCGCGGTATGCGGCCGCTAGCGGGGTGGTTTTAACCCCCGCTAGCGGCCGCAAAAGGGTTAAAAACCCGCAAAGCGCCGCTGCAGCGGCGGTTTGCGGGCGGTATCCCCGCGGTTTCCCATTGATTCCAATGGGAAGGAGCGGTATAGGAGCGGTGAATACACCGCTCCTTCACCGCTCCAAAGATGCTGCTAGCAGGACTTTTGTTGCGGTCCTGCTAGCGCACCGCTCCAGTGTGAAAGCCCTCCGGCTTTCACACTGGAGTGAATGGGGCCGGTTTTTTCAGGCGGTATACAGGCGCTATTTTTAGCGCCGTACCGCCTGAAAACCGCCCCAGTGTGAAAGGGGCCTTAATGTAAGAGGGTCTTTTCAATACCTGAACTTTCTTATTACCCATATTATGCAGCTGGGTTTAGAATGTGACCAAATCTTTTATTTCCTGCCCAAATGGTGTTCTGAGGATACAGTAAAATTCTGGATGTCTCTGTGCTGGTAGAACAAGTATTGAAGAACGTGCAATTTGCTTGATACTACTTGCATAGTATAAACCAAGACCATTTTGCCGCCAAAAAAATTACTCCTGATACTCACAGCAGTGTCCAAACATACATAACAATAGAAATGATTCCAGCACCCACCCAACCAAAACAGACTCCATTTCCTAGAGGACTGTGCAGCTGAACACTCAACCCTTGGTTTAATTATTAGGTTGGAATAATCTAAGACAATGGTCAACAGTCTGACAATACAATGATCTTTGCAACCACTTGTGCCCTTTTGTATGTATCCAGTCGACACCTCAGTTGATGGACGTGCACTGACTCGAGGAGAAGGAACTGGGCCCGCCGTGAATGCTGTGTAAACAGTTTGTATAAAAGATATTTCAAGCCCTCCTACGGTGCAAACCTATGTTATTTTTATGTCACACTTCCAATTGGCCTGGATCAATACCTTTACAACATTAAAGTATCTTGAAGCCTCCTGAAAGATTTTGTTTGTACATTTATCCATATCTACAACCTTGCACACAGGAATTCATTTTTTTTGATAGAACACACCCTTGTACAATACCACCACCTTCTGGTTTATATCTGTCTGTGGAGATGAGTTTTCATACCATCTAATGTACTTTGAACATGCATCCACTATGTTTTTAATGTCCGTGAACATAAATGTTTTTGTCTGGTTTAAGAGCACAAGTTTTTGTGAAAGGCTACAGAGAAAAAAAAAAAAAAAACATTTCCTTTACCATGCAGCAAAAGCACATACTAATACCCCACCTTCTTTTTTTCTTTTTATTCATTGCAACCTTTCACAAAGAAACATATACTTTTGAAACATATAAGGAGATATTTGTCATCATGAGTTGTATTATTATCATATTTGTCATCTGTGTTGCGCTAAATCAAATTAAATATTCAGTGAGTCCAATGCCCCGTACACACGATCGGACTTTCCGACAACAAAACCGTGGAATTTTGTTGGAAGGTTGTTGGCTCCAACTTGTCTTGCATACACACGGTCACACAAATATTGGCCAACACTTCTGAATGTGGGAACCTGGTGACGTACAAGACATACGACAAGCTGAGAAAAAGGAAGTTCAATAGCCAGTGCGGCTCCTTCTGCTTGATTCCGAGCATGCGTGAACTTTTGTGCGTCGGACTTGTGTACACACGATCGGAAATTCCAACAATAAAGTTGAGAACCTGCTAGTCAACATTTGTTGGCGGAAAGTCCAACAACAAATGTTCGATGGAGCATACATACGGTCGGACTTTCAGCCAACAAGCTCACATCCAACATTTGTTGTTGGAAAATCTGATCGTGTGTACGGGGCACAAGTGTCAATCTCATGATACTTAAAAAAACGTCCCAAAGTCAGTGAGACAGGCGAAATATGTCTTGAATTCCAAGATCAAACAGAATCCCTCCACCTTGTGAATTCACCGCCACCACATATATGGATGTGCTCTTACTAGAGAGCATAGACCTCCTATTATGGGGGGGGGGGGGGGGGGTCACAGAAAGCTCATGTGTCTCATGTATCTCATCCACTGTTATGTCTGGCAAAAGAAAGGCGATGGGAGTCACTCCAAACCACCTACAGATGTACCAACAATCCTCTTGTTTTAGACCACCAAACATACTCCAGCATGAAAGTCAAGATGGAGTGCTTTCATGCTGGAGTGCTATTTGGTCCTTCAGAGGTATATGCAGGATTGAAGCAAGTCAATGGGAAAACAGGTTTTACATTATTGGCGCTTATCTCTGCATTAAGGTATGAATGACATACCTTAAAGCAGAGATAAGCGCCAACTATCGGTGCTTTACCAGTGTTTTTCAAGCGCTAGTGGGGTGCTTTTAACCCCTGTTAGTGGCCAAATAAAGGCTTAAAAGCGCCCACAAAGCGCCGCTGCTAAAAGCACTTTGCAGGCGCTTTTCAGTCGCTTTTCAGGCGCTTCCCATTGATTTCAATGGGAATGGTCGCTTTAGGAGCGGTGTATTCACCGCCCCAAAAGCGCTGAAAAGAAGCTGCTTGCAGGACTTTTTTTGACGCCCTGCCAGCGCAGAGCCTCAGTGTGAAAGCACTCTGGCTTTCACATTGGGATTGCAGTTGCGGCTTCTTTCAGGCGCTTTACAGGTGCTTATTTTAACTCTAAAGCACCTGAAAAACACCATAGTGTGAAAGGGGTCTCAGTGTGAAAGCACTCGGGCTTTCACATTGGGACTGCAGTTACGGCTTCTTTCAGGCGCTTTACAGACGCTTTTTTTAACGCTTAAGCGCCTGAAATACACCCCAGTGTGAAAAGGGTCTTATACAGTAATCAGTGCATATTTATAGCACTGATAGCTGTATAAATGTCAATAGTCTCATAAATGTGTCAAAAGTGTCCGAACTGTCCGTAGCAATGTCGCAGCACCACTAAAAATTGAAGATCAAAAAATAAAAAAGATTAAGAAAAATAAAAATGTCCATAAATCTTTCCCATAGTTTGTAGACGCTATAACTTTGCGCAAACCAATCAATATTGCAATTGTTTTTACCAAAAGTATGTAAAAAAATAGATATTGGCCTAAACTGATGAAGACATTTTTATTTATTTATTTTAATTTGGGGGTATTTATTATAGCAAAATAAAAAAATATTGTTTTTTTTTCAAAACTGTTGCTCTTTTTTTGTTTATAGCGCAAAAAATAAAAAACGCAGAGGTGATCAAATACCACCAAAAGAAAGCTCTATTTGTGTGAAAAAAGGACGCAAATTTTGTTTGGGTACAGCATTGCATGACCGCGCATTTGTCAGTTAAAGCGACGCAGTGCCAAATTGTAAAAAGTGCTGTGGTCAGGAAGGAGGTAAAATCTTCCGGGACTGAAGTGGTTAAAGTAGAACTATAGGCAACACATTGTTTTTTCATTTTGGATAGAGCAGATTTTTTTCTGCCATCTGTGTCCCATTGCAGAGATTTCCATTCACTTCCTGTCCAATAGCCAAACAGGATGTGGGAGAAAATCCCGGAAAATGATGGGTATTCTTTGCGGACCCCAGGTCACCAGAACTAGTGTCCCCATTAGAAGATTTCCCCTCTATTACTTTTCTGGGGACAACCCAAAATTAGGTATTTTCCTTTACTTTCACTTTCAATAACAGTAAACAGGACAAATAGAGAGGGTGAATCTCCTCGACGAGGGCACAAACAGCAATAAAAACTGACAAGTGTTCTAATCCCTCTGTATTATATCTAAAACAAAACAAAAAAAAAGAAGTTTTGCCTTTAGTTCTACTTTAATGCATATCATCATACACTCCCTTTCATTCCTATTAAACCCTTTAAACTTGAACTGAACTTATGCTACATTATAGGAAATCGTTAGAAATGGTAATTGGGCCTAAGCAGTACCCTAAAAAAATCGACCTTTTGTCTTAAATTCCTCCTGAGAAAGTTTCCTCCTGGCTCTTTCATATAATTTGGAGAGAAGTCCTGATTCAGAAAGGGTCTGTGTTGTACCAAATACCTTCAATTTCTTACTAATTCACTGTGCTTCTAGGCATTGATAAAGCCTTTGAATTTTTATTTTTTAACCATCTCCTGACTTGTGCCTGTCCACAACTTTATCCCAGAGATCTTTTGGCAGTGCCTTGCCACCCATAGTGGATTGTTTGCTTTGGTTGCACTACCTGGGACTGAAATGCTCCAGGAAAGCTCTTTTCATGCTGCGCTAATCAAAATGACCACCACTAATCACAGTTGAAAGTCAAATGGCTTTGTGTGCCATTGGGTAGGTGGTTAGCTACACCTGATTGAGTTTAATAGTCATTTTTAGGAGAGGGTGGAAGGAGAGAAAGGTGAATGTCCTTGCATGGCTTAGTCAGAGCCCAGACTTAAACCCCATTGAAAATCTGTGGAATGACTTGAAGACTGCAGTCCACCAAAAGTCACCATCAAATTGAACTGAACTTGAGCAGTTCTGCAAAGAAGAATGGGCAAACATTGGAAAGTCTAGATGTGCAAAGTTAGTAGAGACAAATCCCAACAGACTAAAGGCTGTAATTAAGAAAAAGGTGGTCACAAGGGGGGCGATCCCTTTTCTAATTTAGTGATTCTGTTTTTAGATTTGGTTTATTTATTTTTTTCTGACATGTTGGTGTTATATCTTTCACTTGGGTGTTAGAAGTTGCACTAAGTAAATACAACTGGATAAAACAATAACTGTGTCTGTCTTCATTTCAGGCTGCAAAGCAACAAAATGTTATTATTTTAAGGGGGGGGGGGTGAATCTTTTCTATACCCACTGTAAGCGTTTATTAACCATGCTTAACTGTAAAGTCACAATATCCCAGGTGAGAGCACATCTGGTGAAGGGGGATCACATTGATAAGCAATGAATGGTGATAATATTACAGGATATCAAGAGGAGATTTATACCTACATTGATGGTGGATTGTGCAATATATTGGGTTTATAACATCTGATAAGAGGATCATAAGCACTGAATGATGATTTGATCACAGGAAATCAAGAAAGGATTTATATCCACATTGAATGGTGGACTGTGCTATTGGGACTGTATATATACAGTATAAGTACATATTGGGTTTAAAGTGCACATTATTTTGGACATATCATATTTTGATTAGATTTTAATTTTGTATGTTGTATAAGGGTGGAGTGGGGCACATTATTATTTATTAGCATACACACAGATATATGGGAATGTGTTTAGTGCAAGCATCTCACAAATAGGGTGTGGGTATATAGAAGCTCACATATATATCCTTATATTGGATACTTTTTCATATAAGTACATGGTACAGCAGGAATATAAAATGTTGGGGTAACATTCTTCAAAATGTTTTTTTTTTTTTTTTTTATCACTGAGACTGAATGGAGGCTGTAAAGCGGAATTCCTCCGGAAAAAAATAAAATGATTGATTGGTGCTTTTCATTTGGTGCTTTTCAGTTAGTTTCTGAACGGCCGTTTGTCAACCAGCCATGTTGCGGAATCGGAGGAGATAACATGTTATTTATTATTGGCCTTGGAGTTATTGCTTTGACCCAAGTCCAGTCCAGGAACAGGAGGAGGAGTTCTTGGACCAAAAATTGGTTGCTTTATTAATTTATCGTGACCAATTATGTCATATGTGACGGAAAAATAGTGTAGCGCTGAATGGTGGAATATAAGTGTGTGAATACAATTACACATATAAAATAAGTGACAATGCACAATAAATAAATATAAAATGAAGTAAAAAATGTGAACTTTAAAGTATAGAGTCCAAGATCAGGCTCAAATAAGATGGATTTTTTTTTTTTTTTTTTAACAGAAGTATAAGATGGATTTTAGTCCAAAATATCTAAAGAAGTCCGAATGGGATGGTCCGTATAAATATTGGAAATGAGTGGAACACTTTTCTTATGGAGTGGCCCAAGGAATGCGGCTGTGAAGCGGTAGGTATGGTACGAATAAACAGGTGCCTGTGGGTACATCAACGTTCACTGGTAAAATAGAAGTTGGGTACTCTTACCGGATAGGTTGGACACACATGTCATACGACAGTGGGTCAATAGGGCTTGATAACCTGATGAGGCCAGGTCATACGACACACATGTCATACGACAGTGGGTCAATAGGGCTTGATAACCTGATGAGGCCAGGTCATACGACACACATGTCATACGACAGTGGGTCAATAGGGCTTGATAACCTGATGAGGCCAGGTCAGGCCTATAGGAGAGTGGTCGGATGGGTCCTGTTCTGTCCTATTCTATCCGGCTCCGAATCCCAAGGGGCGAATTCCAAATGGTGAATCCTGGTGTCACCGCTTGTAGACTCCGAATAAGTGGGTGCTCCGACCCGGGGTGTATCCAAGGAAGCAGCGAAAGTGGGGGGCTCGTGATGTGAGTATGGAATAAAAAAGATAAAGAAGAGGCTCCGGATGCAGATCAAAACAAACCAGTTGGTTTATTGGGCTGGTCAGATATAATAATATATGACACAAGAATTAAAAAAGTGATCACAAAAATAAAATGGATGGTAGTATAAAAGCAATGTAGGGTACAGAGTATGCTGGCCTGACTAGTTTTGACCTCAGGGTCTTCGACAGGGGCATGCCCGATCTCTCTCTCCTCCCATAACCCCTACAGTTAGAACACACCTAGGGAACACAGTTAACCCCTTGATTGCCCCCTAGTGTTAGCACCTTCCCCGCCAGTCACATTTATACAGTAATCAGTGCATTTTTAGAGCACTGATCGCTGTATAATTGTCAATGGTCCCAAAAATGTGTCAAAAGTGTCCAATTTGTCCGCCGCAATATCGCAGTCCTGATACTGATTTACTAGTAAAATAAAATAAAATAAAATAAAATAATAATAAAAATGCCATAAATCTTTCCCCTATTTTGTAGACGGTATAACTTGTGCGCAAATCAATCAATATGTACCTATTGTGATTTTTTTTACCAAAAATATGTAGAAGAATGCATATCGGCCTAAACTGAGGAAAAAATTCGTTTTTTTTTTTAAATGTGGGATATTTATGATAGAAAAAAAAAAAAAGATATCGGGGTTGATTTACTAAAGGAAAATACACTTTGCACTACAAGTGCACTTGGAAGTGCAGTCGCTGTAGATCTAAAGGGAAGATTTGAAATGAGGGGAAGCTCTGCTGATTTTATCTTCTAAACATGTACAAGCAAAACTGACATTTTTTTATTTTCCTTGAATGTCCCCCTTAGATCTACAGCGACTTTACTTCCAAGTGCACTTGTAGTGCAAAGTGGATTTGCCTTTAGTAAATCAACTCCATTGCGTTTTTGTCAAAATTGGTGCTCTTATTTTGTTTATAGCGCAAAAAATAAAAACTGCAGAGGTGATCAAATACCACCAAAAGAAAGCTCTATTTGTGGGAAAAAAGGACTTCAATTTTGTTTGGGTACAGCATCGCACGACCGCGCAATTGTCAGTTAAAGCGACGCAGTGCAGTATCGCAAAAAATGGCCTGGTAATTGAGCAGCCAAATCTTCCAGGGCTGAAGTGGTTAATTAATTAACAATGCCAGGTGAAATCCTCCATCAAAGCTGCAGTTAAAGAGGGGATGAAAAGTACATCTAATGCCGCGTACACACGAAGGGACAATCCCGCGGGATTATCCGCTGGACTGAAGTCCAGCGGATAATCCCCTCGTGTGTGGGCGCCGGCGGACTTTTTTTGGCCAAAGTACGGCGGACTAAAGTTTTAAGTTTTGTTTTAAAATTATCCGCTGGACTTGGCAGTCCGGCGGACAATCCCGCCGTGTGTAGTATGGTCCGGCGTACCAAAAAGGACGCATGCTCAGTAGCTAGTATGTCACGGACTCGCTCGGTCTGGTAAAACTAGCCTTCGTTTTGAAGCTCGCACAATCGTCACGCTGCTGATCTTTTTTTGTTTTTTTCTGACAGCGGAATTTGTATGTTATCGTACTTGAAGAATGATTTTGCCTTGCTGCTTGTATATTCACGCAGAGTACTCCCGAACGTTTTTTCTTCAGCATTCTTTAGTGAAGTTATATATTTGTATATATATATATATATATATATATATATATATATATATATATATATATATATCTCTATATATATATATATATATATATATATATATAGATATAGATATATATATATATATCCAATTCACCAAATTAAAAATATATCTATATTTCTCAATAAATCAAAAAATATATATATCTATATATACATATATATATATATTTATATATATAGATATATAGATATATACGTGTATATATATATATATATATATATATATATATATATATATATATATATATATATATATATATATATATATATATATATATATATATATATATATGTAAATATATCTCTATTTAGATATATTTTATTATTTGTTGGTTATCAAAAGGATTTGTTATTACACATGATACAATTGTGGAGTCAGCAGAGCTTGCCCTTAATTCAGATCTTAACCCTCACCTTTCCAGCGACTGCACTTGCAGTTCCATTGAAGTTGCACTTTACACTTGTATTGTCAAATGAATGTGCGTTTTGGAAATGCCCTCCATATAATTTAGACATGTACCTGCCTACTCCTAAAGAAACTATGTTTTTGAATAACAAGCACGTATATCATTATTTTCTGAAAATTAAATTACCATTTATTCTGGTTTAAACAAACAAGGCAAAACAAAATAGGAAGGCAACACTGGAGCCACTTTGCGATTTGGAGAAGACTTTTTGCCCCAACGGCAGACATCAAGTTTGTGAAGCCAAAAATTAAGCTTGGACAGATTTCATCCAATATAGGGAGCACAAGAAGATTGACCAGGAATCAGACAGACCAGGAACAGCAGCAGATGACATCTATGTCCCCAAGCTGTGGCACTACAACAGCCTGTGTCTTCTGTGAGACCAGACTGAAGCCAGGCAATCACTTCCGACTCTTCCCACCACGCTGCCCTGCACTCTTCCCTGCAGTCTTCCCTGCACGCTTCCTTGGAGGCTGACTTGTGGTAGGAGGAGGAGGAGGAGGAGGAGGAGGAGGAAGAGGAGGAGGAGGAGGAGAGGAGGGAAGGAGGAGAAGTTGCTGTCGGGCCTTCATGTGTCAGGCGGGTGGATTCTCTTAATTGACCCCTCAAACCCCCCTTAATAGCCTCAAAAATGAGGCCCTCGCACAGGTGCCGTTGGCCCTTCTCCATTTCCAGCAACCTGCTGGCCAAGTAGGTGCCATAGGCCTCTTCTGGAATGGGGGGTCTTTCGAGAATCGCACTCGCCTTCCGAATAAGTTGGAGTGATTCCTCCTCAACAATGGTCATCCTCCTGGGCCTTCTTGGGGGTAAGGGCAGGGGTGGAGGTAGACTTCTTAATCCAGTCTGGCTCGTGGTGGGCCCAGCCACCTCCTGGCTCTCGCTGGTCATGTCCTCCTCCTCCATACCACTTGTCTCGGCATCATCCTGGGTCAGCTCATCCTGTGTGCAAATAAAAACAAAAATCAAACACCTGTTTTTTGGTTTATGGCCTCCTCAATCATCCAATTGTAAACTTATGAACGAGCAGATAAATTTTAAAAAAGATCCAAAAGGCTATCATTTGGACCCCTGCATTTTCCAAGCAGATCACCAATGTTGTATAAGGCATTTTTTAAAACTACTGGATGTATGTATACACTATATATGTATCGATATGTAGCACCAACACTTTTTCGAAGTGTGCGCAATTTTTGGCAGTTTTTTTTCACAATTCTGAGTTCAGGGTGTTAATTTTTTCACTTTTTAACGTTTACATCATTAATATTCACACAATCACTATTTAGGCTACTAAATATATACCTGGCTCCAGCTGGGCGCATCAGCCTGCTCCAAGGTGGAGGGGTCTTCTCCTTCCGTGGAAGCCTCAGCTGGGGTGGAGGGAAGAGTGGAGGGAAGAGTGGAGGGAAGGGTGGAGGGAAGAGTGGACAGTGATTGCCTGGGTTCCATCTGGTCACCTATAAAAGCCAGTTGGTTGTAGTACCACAGCTTGGGTACATAAACATTCTCTGCTGCTGCTCCTGATCTGACTGATTCCTCAATCTTCTTGCGCTCCCGCTTGTACATGTGCCTTAAACTTGAAATTCTGGCTTCAACAAACTTGGTGTCTGCGTTGGGGACTTGAGTCTTCACAAAATCCACAAGTGGCCCCAGTGTTGCCTTCCGGACATCCCTATTTCCATATAAAGGGTTCTTGAGCTGCCACAGGTTGGTATTTTTACGGTACAGCGCAATGAATTCTGACATGAACTGCTGGTCCTTGAATGGATTCAACTGGGCTGCTGACATGTTTGTTTCTGTTTTGTTAGTAATGGCAATACAAAAGACCAAAAACACAAATGTTACTAAAAACGCACATCCAGTTTTTCGAACCAAACATTACACAACACACCCACACAGGCAGCAACCCCTACACACAGGCAGCAACACACCCACACAGGCAGCAACCCCTACACACAGGCAGCAACACACCCACACAGGCAGCAACCCCTACACACAGGCAGCAACACACCAACACAGGCAGCAACCCCTACACACAGGCAGCAACACACCCACACAGGCAGCAACCCCTACACACAGGCAGCAACACACCAACACAGGCAGCAACCCCTACACACAGGCAGCAACACACCCCCACACAGGCAGCAACCCCTACACACAGGCAGCAACACACCCACACAGGCAGCAACCCCTACACACAGGCAGCAACCCCTACACACAGGCAGCAACACACCCACACAGGCAGCAACCCCTACACACAGGCAGCAACACACCCACACAGGCAGCAACCCCTACACACAGGCAGCAACCCCTACACACAGGCAGCAACACACCCACACAGGCAGCAACCCCTACACACAGGCAGCAACCCCTACACACAGGCAGCAACACACCCACACACAGGCAGCAACACACACATATCCTTAAAAAATGCAGGCCCAAAACCCAATAAACCACAGTAATGCATCCTAGAAAACACTTACCTTCGTACAGAGCGCTCGCTACTTCCGTTCGGGAACACGTGGGGCCCTCAAACAGCCTTATATACACTGCGCACGCGTCGAAGTCCGCCTGCGTCCTCCGCGTCGCCCGCCCATGACGTTCCTCCTGACGAGTATTCCCCGCCCCGCTTCCCCTCGTTGCATTGTGGGTGAATAAATTCATGAAGATGGCGGACACATTCTCAGCCAGTAGCGCGGAGGAAAGCCCAGAAGCGAACACATCTGCATCCAGCAGCAGATATAAGGCCACCAATATGGCCTTTGAAGAGATGGTGGAGATGGTGGACATCCTCCAAAGGGAAGATTACGACGGGGAAAATGGCCCGTACCCTCGACCCAACTTGCGCAAGGACAAGATTCTCACTACAGTCGTCAGCACCCTGGAGCAGAAATTCGGCGTACGAAGGGGCAAGGATCAACTGCGCAAGCGATGGTCCGACATCAAATCCAGGGAGCACGATCAGTACAGGAGAATTCGAAAAGCCATCAAAAAAAGTAAGTCAAGCACGTGCGCTACTATGGTTATACTTGATATGTCTAATCTTGCGCAGATGTTATTACCATTCGTACGTGAAAAACTTGCGCAGATGTTATTACCATTCGTACGTGAAAAACTTGCGCAGATGTTATTACCATTCGTACGTGAAAAACTTGCGCAGATGTTATTACCCTTCGTACGTGAAAAACTTGCGCAGATGTTATTACCATTCGTACGTGAAACTTCGTACGTGAAACTTGCGCAGATGTTATTACCATTCGTACGTGAAACTTGCGCACGTGAAACTTGCGCAGATGTTATTACCATTCGTACGTGAAACTTGCGCAGATGTTTTTTGTATTCTTCATAACGTTTATTCAGTTTACCTGGCTTTGGGTTGGGGGGTTGGAGTTGTAAGGTTGTTTATGATAGTTCCGTTTGTCTTCATAACGTTTATTCAGTTTACCTGGCTTTGGGTTGTTGGAGTTGTAAGGTTGTTTATTATTGTCACTATCTATACAATTACTGCTGTAGTAAGGGTTTTAGGGGTAACTTACACAGGGACTCCAGAAGCTGTTTTGGGGGGGGGGGGGGGGATAAATATGTTAAGCAGGGTGTCAAGCTCACAATTCCCGAAAAATGCTCATCATCTCCAAATACTGTAGGTGGTGACTTTTCGAAGAAGTACACTCACCTGTCCCTTGGATGGTGCAGCTACAATCTCTGATCTTGCAATCATGAAATTAATCTTTGCGGCTTCACTTCCCGGGTCACTATTGGGCATGTGCCAGTTGCGCAATGCAATAGGACTGGTCCGCGCGAGCTCGGGGACCCCTGTGTGTCCCAGCAGACAGCACGGTGGGACGGGATGTGGCGTATACTTCTGTGGGAGTCTAGGGCCGGATGTGTGTGCAAATACCTGCCTTACACAGGTATCTGCAACCCCTCCCCCTAAAAGGTTCCAAATAAGACACCACAGGGGTGCAGGGATACAATGAGCGGAAGTTCAAATTTAGGGTTGAAGGGCGGTTTAAGTATTGGAGTTTCATTAGATAGACATTTCAATTCTGTCTTCAAGTAGGATCTTCTAACAAACTGCTAATAATTGGACAACACTTTTAAACAATGTTTAATAATCCTATTTTGGCACTCAAATATCAGTGTGATTAAAAGTGTACCTTTTTGTGTTCCATTACCATAGGGGGCAAAAGACTCAGACGTCAGTCCGAACCTACGAGGACCTCCCGGCCTCACCAGACTAATTGGGCAGTTAGCCCAAGCCCACGCGTGGATGTGGAGGAAGAGGTGGTTGAAGTGGATCAAATCTGCACCCCACCAAGTGAGTGTCTCAGAACACAGATTGAGCTAATAAATTAAGGTCTGCATGTTTTTGACACTTTTTTTCTTGTGTTTTATCTACCCAACTTTTAGGTGATGCTGATCTGGTTGTGGAAGGACAAGCTGCGGAGCCATTTTCCACAGACAGTGCCCACAGGCTTATTGGCCAGATCATGGCCTGGAATCTGCAGCTGGAAAATATGCAGAAGGAGATGGCCACCATGCAGCAGGGAATGAAGGACATGATTGATGTTTTGGGGAGAATCTAAAGACCCCTTTTCCATTTCTTAACATCAATCATGTCCTTCATTCCCCTTTTGATGCGCTATTTTTTTAACATTTTAGAGGCCAAATTTTTAATATGCACATGGTGTGTCAACATGTGCTATGTGCCATCAGGGGATCTCAATGGACGCATTTGGTGTTTGCAACCCCTAATGCTAGTAGGTGAGAGGGAAGGGGTTTCACACACAAAACACGTCCATTGATTCCCCATGATGGAACATAGCACATGTTGACATTACCCATTTTCCTGTTAAATTAGTGTGCATATTCTAAATTTGGCTTCTACTGTTCATGGGTTACCTGTTGAACTTTGTAAGTTCTCGAATTTTACATTGTGTAAATATTTTCAAATGCTAACCCAAAATTTTTTACCATTTTAAAACATGTTTTTATGTTTGTTTAAAAAAATAAAAAAAAAAAACAAAAATAAAAAATAAAAAAAAAGAAAAAAAATATGTTAAAAAGATAAAAAAAAACCAAAAAAATAAGAAAAACACAACATTTTTTTTAAAAAGATAAAAAAAAAAAAAAAAAATATGTTGTTAAATAAAAAAAAAAAAAAAAAACATATTAACAAAAAAGACCAAAAAAAAAAAAAAAAAAAAAAAAAAAAAAAACAAAAAAAAAAAGGTTTGGATGTGCACAAGAATAAAAAAAAAAAATTTTTGCACAAATTAAACAATGTGTGGCTTCTTCTTTTTAAATACTACCAGTTTGACCAAAACATGTTGTGGTTCATTGACAAAGGGGCTTATTTACTAAACGCAAACCAAGTTTGCCACTATTAAGAAGTGCACTAGGACAACATATAAAACAGGCAAAATTAAAAGCAAAACAATACGAAAATACCAATCTTTCAAACATAAATAACTGTATTTATTCTTTCAAAAAAAAAAGATGTTTTAAGGGTCTGCTGCCATTGCAATGGCCCCCCTACCATTAAAATAATGTAAATAACGGTCCCGCACTTGCTGGGCTGATTGTGTGGCCAAACCAAGACGGCGAGTATCCAGCCCTGTCATGTCGCCTTCCACTCCGGCCTCAGGCCCGATTGGTAATGAGTAGGTTCCAGAATGTTTGCGTAAATAATTGTGCATTACACAGCATGCAAGAATAATAGTATTCAGTTTGTACTCTGCCAGATGTATGGATGTAAGGAGCAATCTGAAACGGTTGGCCATAATACCAAAGGCATTTTCCACAACCCTTCTTGCTCTGGCCAACCGAAAATTAAAAATCCTCCTCTCAGCGGTGAGGGATCTTTGGGGAAATGGCCTCATCAGGTGGTCACCCAGACCGAACGCCTCGTCGGCAATGAAAACGAACGGGAGTCCCTCCACATTATCTTCATCTGGTGGCAGCTCCAGGCCACCAGTCTGTAGACGATGACCGAACTCCGTGTGGTTGAAGACTCCTCCATCCGACATCCGGCCGTTTTTCCCCACATCCACATAAAGAAAGTCATATTGTGCCGACACCACCGCCATCAACACTATACTATGGAACCCCTTATAATTCCAATAGTAAGACCCCGAATGGGGTGGGGGCACAATTCGCACATGTTTGCCGTCAATCGCCCCTCCGCAGTTGGGAAAGTCCCAACGGGCAGCAAACTGGGAAGCCACAGTCTGCCATTCCTGTGGCGTGGAAGGACACTGTGAAGTCAAACAGAAAGATACAATTCAAATTAAAAACCAGGCAAAACACCAAACTAAATGCAACAAATTAACAAACAATTTGGAAGAACATATGTATTTATTTTGTAAGTCCTTGAAATAAAGCCAAAAGATTAAGGATAAGGGACAAATCTCTGATTGATGACCCCTCTGGTGGCCCAGAGAAGATAATAATGGGGATGTGGGTGGGGAGTAATTAATTGTAAGGCCACACAATACACATGCAATTAATTAAAGGGGTGTGTGTGGGGGGGTGGGTTAATTACAAGCTTACCCAAACCACATGCAATTAATTAAAGGGGTGTGTGTGGGGGGGGTGGGTTAATTACAAGCTTACCCAAACCACATGCAATTAAAGGGGTGTGTGTGGGGGGGTGGGTTAATTACAAGCTTACCCAAACCACATGCAATTAATTAAAGGGGTGTGTGTGTGGGGGGTGTGTGGGGGGGGTTAATTACAAGCTTACCCAAACCACATGCAATTAATTAAAGAGGGTGTGTGTGGAGGGGGGTGGTGTGTGGGGGGGTTAATTACAAGCTTACCCAAACCACATGCAATTAATTAAAGGGGTGTGTGTGGGGGGGTGGGTTAATTACAAGCTTACCCAAACCACATGCAATTAATTAAAGAGGGTGTGTGTGTGTGGGGGGGGGGTTAATTACAAGCTGACCAAATCCACATGCAATCAATTTAAAAATGAGGGTCAAGGGGGTGAAAGGGGTGAGGGTCAAGGGGGGTGAAAGGGGTGAGGGGCAAGGGGGGTGAAAGGGGGGGGTGGGGTGAGTAAAGCAGTACAATGGAGCTGGTAATATACATTTTTAAACAAAGAAAGTGACTAGGCTAGGGGTGTTTAGGGGGCCAAGATTCCATGCTGGGGAGGTTGGTGCAAGGAAATATGCATGTGACCCACTAAATAATACATTCTTAAAGCTATTTCGATAAGTCAACCATAAAATACTAGACAAAAAACAAAAATTAAAAAAAAAAAAGGAATAGGGGACATTCATAGAATAGTCCTATCATGGTAATTAGCTAATGATGACATTGATGCACTACATTAGCAAACATACAAGACATAGGTAATTTTAAAAGAGAAGACTTACCTTAATGTATTCCTCCTGCAGGACGTGGATAATGGCAGAACAGGTCTCTGGAATAATGAGCCCCAGAGCCTGGGGGGAGATGCCTGTCGTGAACTTGAGGTCCTGCAAGCTTCTCCCCGTCGCCAAGTAACGCAACGTGGCGACTAGCCTCTGCTCCGCACTGATGGCTTGCCGCATGCAGGTATTCTGCCTGGTAATATAAGGGGACAGCGAAGCCAACAGACGGTGAAAAATGGGGTCCGTCATCCGGAGATAATTCCTGAAATCATCAGGATTATTCTCACGGATCTCACGGAGCAAAGGCATATGCGAGAATTGGTCACGCTGGCGCAACCAATTCTTGGTCCATGAACTCCTCCTCACCCTGTTCATGGACTGGGCTCGGGCCAAGGTGTTAACCGCAACACCGAGCCCCTGCACAGCACGAACTCGTTCCCGAGTACGTCCACACTCCATGGCTTCAAAACGGTCGGCTGATCAAACAAACAACTTAACCGAACGCACTGAAGAACAGCAAGGCCTATGAAGAACGACCTGAAAAACAGGAACGAGCGGACCAGAACGGCCTGAGAACAGGTAGGAACTGATCCACACGCACTGAAAGCCAGATACAAACCTCACAAGCACAAACTGAACGGCAGAAGCGAGCGAATTAAGCAGAAGTCTGAGAAGCGCGAATCGTCTCTAACCAAACGTCAACTAACACGCGATACACACGAGATCAGCTGACGGTGCCCAAAGGGTGTCGTTTGGGATCTCGAGCTTCCTTTTTCTAGTCCCGTCGTACGTGCTGTACGTCATCGCGTGAACCGCCGGACTTTTTGCGTGATCGTGTGTGTCAAGTCCGTTCGCTTTTTAGTCCAGCGTACCCAGCTGGAAAGTCCAGCGGATTGTCCCTGGACTTAGGTCCGCCGTGAAAAGTCCGTACGTGTGTACGAGGCATAAGAAATCAGCTCAGCCAGCATTTGCATTTGCTTCAGAGGATTCTGATCCGGAAACATAGTTCCGATTCAATTCAAATGAGGACGTGGTTCCGGGTCTTCAGAGTCAGGGCTTGAACCAGATACCCACGCCTTTGATTTTTCCTTAATTCCTGCCTTGGTGGAGGCGGTGAAGGATGCTATGAAGTGGCAAGAGGAGGCTTTAACTCCTAAAACAACAACACAAATATCAGTTCCTTCCTTCCCTCTCATTTTTGAGATTCAAGAGATTGTGGAGGATGAATGGGCAAGACCCGATAAAAAGTTGAACGTCCACAATAGGATCTCAAAATGATATCCTTTCCGCGTTAAAGATGCTGAGTTGTGGGATTCTACACCCAAGGTAGACGCCTCGCTACAAAGACTGGCTTGCCATATCATGCTGCCACTGGATGATTCTGTCTCCTACAAGGATCCCATGGATCGTAGAATAGATACTGACTTGAAGATGATTTATACTGTGGCAGGAGCAGCTTACAGACCAGCTATAGCACTTACCTCTGTGGCAGCGGCTCTTAGAGTCTGGGTAGCGGAATTAGAGGCCGAGTCCTGTTCAAGTTCGCCTCCCTTGTAGTACATCAAAACCGCAGTGGACTTTCTGGCAAAAGCCAGAAAAAGCCAGAAAAAGTCAGGATGATAAAATTATGGCTCACTCGGTCACAGCTCGCAGGGCCTTGTGTTTGAGACATTGCTTGGCTAACAATGCTTCCAAACACAGCCTTTGTTCAGTTCCTGTGGATTATTCGGCTAGACATTGAAATCAGCAATCCAGCGGGTCTCTGGAGGCAAGTCAGTTCTAATTTCGGCCTTCCAAAAGAACCAAAGAGGGGTTTAGAGAGGCTACTGCATATTGGCTGGGTAGGCCATTCTTCAGGCAGTGGAAAGGAACTGGGCCATCTGTCCCGAAGGTGGCTAAACCCAAGGCCAATCAAGCAGCGAAAACTTCAGACAAGCTCTTCTGATGGTGTCTCCACCCAGGTTATCGCGTTTCGCGGAGGTCTCGGTGGATGGGGTACAAGATGCCTGGATCCTGGACATCATTCAAAAAGGGTACCGGCTAGAATTCAAAAGAAGGCCACCTCAGTCTTGTTTCGTGAATACCAGAGTCCCAATCTGTCCAGAGAAGAAACAATGTTTGTTAACATACAAGGAATTATTAAACGGCACAGGCAATTCTGCCGGTTCCAAAACACGAATGGGGAAAGGGAGTGTATTCCCCTTTGTTCTTGGTAACAAAGTCTTGTCGGCTGTCGGCATAATTCTGAGAATCAAAAGGAATACAGATATTCCACTATCTGCACAACATCCTGCTACTAGCACCGAAAGTCCCTTCTGCAAGAACATGCAGCAATAACCTGCAGTACACTGGGTCGCTATGGGTGGTTAAACAATTATTGCAAAAGTCAGGTGCAACCAACACAGATTTTGGAATACCTAGGAGTACAGTTCGATACGGTTCAGGGACGTGTATTTCTTCCCCATAGGAAGATTCGAGGAATCCAGAGCAGGATGAAGGAAGTGATGTCTAAATAATTTCTGATGGCGAGGGAGTGCATGCAATACCTAGGTCTTCTGTCCTCCACAATCCCGGTAGTACCGTAGGCCAGAATGGCGGAAGAGGAGATTTCAGTACAATTTCCTCCATCAGTGGGATTGGGATCGCCACTCCTTGATGCAGAAGATCTACGTTCCTGTCCCAATAAGGAATTTGCTGGGCTGGTGGAAGTTAGCTCAAAATCTGTCCAGAGGAGTACTACTTGAATCTCCAGAGTCAATAGTTGTGATGACAGATGCCAGCCTTTTGGGCTGGGGGGCGCACTGTTTAGGCCAGCATATTCAGGGCCAGTGGAAGGCTGTTCCAGCGCAAAGTTCAAACTTTCTAGAATTGGAGGCCGTTCGGCGTGCTCTGCCAGCATTCCAGCCGATATTACACGGGCAAGCAATCAAGGTCCTTTCGGAAAACAGAACTACAGTGGCTTACATGGTCCGGCAAAGTGGCACCAGGAATGTCCCCCTCCTCAGGGTGGCTTGCCAAATCTTCCTGTGGGTGGAAAGGATGGTCTGTTCTCTTACAGAAGCTTATCTCTTGGGATCTGAGAATGTACTAGCAGATCAGTTGAGTCGAAAATTCATAGATCAGAACGAATTGGGAATCAATCACACGTATTTACAAAAGATCTTCAAGGCCTGGCAAGGGTGATTTTGAACACTGGCTAAGGCAGCCGCCCTTTATGGGCTAGGAAAGATGTTGTCCTGGAGGGGTCAGAGGGGGTCGAGCTGACCCATGGTAGATTGACATGATGAGGATCCAGGAAAGGAAAATTACGGTAAGTAAAGGAAACCATTTTCCTTAATCTAGCTAGAAGGTTGTCTTCTATTTCTTATGGGTTTACTTAAAGCTGAGCTCCAGGAATGTAACATTTTTACTCTTGCAAAAACAAAACAAAAAAACTCTTTACTCTTGTAGTGGCTTCCCCTCCTCACTGTAAGGCCCCTTTCACACTGGGGCGGGGAGCCGCGGTGACGGTAAAGCAGCGCTATATTTAGCGCTGCTTTACTGTCGTTTTAACCGTGGTATTCTATATTTCGGCCGCTCGCGGGGGGGTAAAACCGCACGCGAGCGGCCGAAAAAGGGTTAAACACCCCCACAGAGCGCCGCTGTAGCGGTGCTTTGCGACGGTATTGCCGCGGTTTTACCGCGGTTTTCCCATTCAAATCAATGGGAAGGAGCGGTATAGGAGCGGTGAACACACCGTTCCTATACCGCTCCAAAGATGCTGCTAGCAGGACTTTTTTTGCCGTCCTGCTAGCGCACCGCTCCAGTGTGAAAGCCCGCCGGCTTTCACACTGGAGTTAAAGGGGCCGGATTTTTTCAGGCGGTGAACAGGCGCTATTTTTAGCGCTGTACCGCATGAAAAACGCCCCCAGTGTGAAAGGGGCCTAAGGGTAAACTGCTCCTTGGGGATAATAAATGAGATAATATACATTATCTTACTTATTCCTCCCTCCCCTGGCAGCCAGCACTCCTCTCCATTGTCCAATGCTCCCAGGCTGCAGAAGGACACTTAGTGTCCTCCCATACAATGCAGGACCTCCATTTCTACGGAATGACGTCAGAGAGCTGTGACTGGTCAGGCAGAGAAAGGAAAGAAGCTTTGGGGGACTGGTCACACAAACTGGAGGTTACCTGCAAGGGAGAGGAATAAGGTAAGTATATCACTTTATTTCACCAAGAGAATGATGAATAAACAGTTAACCCTTGCAGTGAGAAAGGGACCCATTGCAAGCATAAAGACTTTTTGTCCCTGGAGTTTAGCTTTAAAGATGTCAGTAGGAAAGTAATTAAAAGTGAAAGAAATGAAGAAAAATTACTCCTCTGACTCCTTTGTCTCGCAGTGAGGTATGAAGGTGGGAGGAACCACATTGTGCGGTGGGGGAACCAGACACGCAGGTATGTACTTTCATCTTTTACAGGATGACCTTACCTTTATTTATTTTTTTAAAACGCTCTAGCTTCATTATTTACCTTCAGTCTGATACTGTTCTCGCAGTACTTCTTCACCACAAGATGTCCTCAGTCATTTGGTTTGAATAATACCCAGTAGACATGTGCACTGCCAAAAAAATGTGCTTGTTTTTGTTACATTAATTTTTTTTTTGGTTTTCGGGTCATTCGTAATGCGAAAAATCTGAAAATTCGGAAATCCGAAATAATAACTAACTAATAATATCTAACTATTAAATTATAGGTATTGGAATTTCCTTTCAGATTTGGCTGTTAGAGAATGTATTGAATACGAATTTATCCGAAGTTACAAATGATCCAAAATAACAAATGACGCATTGTAAGAAATTAATAATAATAATGTTTTTATTATTATTATTTAATATTATTAATTTGTTACTTTCCATTCGTTTAGATGTGGCATTCAAATTTTCGGATAATTTGTAACTTTGGATAAATTCGTAACGTTCACTAACAGCCAAATTTGAAAGGAAATTCCAATACCTATTATTTAATAGTTAGTAATAGCTATTATTATTAGTTAATATTTCGGATTTTTGTTCTTATTTTCGTTCTTTTGAATTTACGGATTTTCATTCTTATTTTCAGATTTTAGCTTTCTAAAAAGTTTGTTAAAGGCTTTTCATTAATTTGAATATTTGTTAATTAACAAATTTGTTGAAACTTATTTTAAAATGGCTGGCTCCCATAACCCCTATACTATCTAACCTGTAGAACAGGGGTGCTCAACCTTTTGAAGAGCAAGGACCACTTAAGCGATTTGGCAACTGGTCAAGGGCCACAATGAAATGAAATCAGAATTTCACATTTATTATTTTGAATAGCATAATGAACATTTTCATCCTGCAGCCACTGAATGCCGGGGAGAGGGAGAGGAGGAGAAGCTGGTATCAATCTGCATGAGACAGGAGTCGGCGCTCCAGAAGAACCATCGGCTTATGTGGCTCCCGCTCTCTCCATGGCTGCCAGCTTCCTCTGCTGTCAGCTCCATGCACTCTGATGGCGGGTTGGCAAGCCCAGATCGTGGTCAATGAGTTTCCGACTCCGGGCATGCACTTTCCTGGTTTGAGGTCGAGGGCCACATCAGAGGGCTCTGAGGGCCACAGGTTGAGCACCCCTGCTGCAGAAGAAAAAAATGCATATACTTACCTATTTTCACCCTGCTCCAGTCCGGTCACGTAATCTCCCATTGTCATACAGCGCTGGCTACAGGGGAGAACGATTTGACAACAGCTGGAGTGACATCACCCATAGGCTTACTAAAGCCCATCCATTGTCAGCACTCCCTCCTCTCCCCTGAAGCCAGACCCTGCAAGACAAAAGGGAGCCAGGCATGTGAATCTAGGTAAGTATATGCATTTTTCTTCTACAGGTTAGTTAGTGGGAGCATGGGCTTCTACTTTGAGGTGGGGTACTGGCAAGCCTAGACTTGGGCTCTAAAATGATTACCATGGTTTTTTATTTCAGTTTGAGTAGGGAAGGATTAGAACCCCGGCATGATTTAAACTACTTGCTGGATGTTTATTAGAGAAATGTTCTCTCGCATATTCTTGATGGTGACAAAGGTTTCACTAAACAGGAATTGCGGGTAAATCGTCAACAGCAACGCAGACATAAATAGAATGCTTTATTTTAGTAGAGTAGGGAAAGGCTAGGTTTGTATCCTTGTTGAAGACCCCGCCGACTTCCTGTCTGCTAAATCTGTTGTCACAGGACAAAAAGTCAAGATCACAGTATATAACCAAACCAATCAGATTTCAGTTTATTACAGTCCAATTACAAGGGATGAATTCTGACTGGCTGTTAAAGTGTATGTAAACCCTAATCATGAACGTCTATCACTAGCTCACTTTTGCTCTGTTGAATATACCAGTCACATTCAGTAGGTCTCAAGTGATGCACACTTTAAAGGAAACTTTTAAAAACTGGACATTCTTTTTGTGCCCAGATTATACAGTCAGTTGATACAATATAATTAAAAAATTAAAAAATTTTACAACAAATAAAAAACATGTCCCTTTCTCCTCAATTGGGAACACATGTAATAACCAGCATAATGATTTCTCTAAAACATAGGAGATAGTAAAGTGTGTGTAAGTGCTGTAAGCCATAGCAAAATATAGACCATGACTTTCATTTTCTAAAAACTGTTGGATAAGTGTTGAGGTTGTCATTTGGTTTAGACCCCTTTCACACTGGGGCCACTGAGTGTTAGCGGTAAAGTGCTGCACGTTTAAGCTGCGCTTTCTCAGCTGCTAGCGGCGCAATTTTAATCCCCGCTAGCGGCCGAAGAAGGGGTTAAAAGAGGGGCTTCCAAATCACTTTTCAGGCACGTTGGAAGCACTGGCCATTCATTTCAATGGGCAGAGTGTTTTGAGAGCTATACAGCGCTCCCAAACCACCCCAAAAATGCTGCTTGCAGAACTTCTCCTAACATCCCGCAAGTGCATCGCCCCAGTGTGAAGAGTCACACTGAAATGAATGGGAGGTGCTTTACAGGTGCTATTTCTAGCGCTAGAATGCCTGAAAACCGCCTCAGTGTGAAAGGGGTCTTAGAACATTTGGAAACAAAGCATTGTGAGCTTCATGTGTAAAATAAAGTGCCTGAAATTAGTTTTCGAATGACAGTTAAAAACAAAATTTAATAGTGTTTTCACTTGTCTTTACCTAGAATAGTAACTCATTATATCCACTAGATGTACTCAATAAGCAATCCCCACTCACTATGAAAAGTGTTCCAATGTGACATGCTTAAAGCAGAACTAAACTGTCCTTTCTTTTCAGCCAAGGCAGCTGCCATTTTGGCCTCTGTTTACAATGTTTAAATGTAACAGTTATTATTCCCGGGATGCTGGGAATGTAACTGTTTTTCTGAAGCCGTTAAATCGATGGGTTTAGTTCCGTTTACAGAGATTTTGTCCAAAATTGAAGGTAAAAGCTTAAAACAATCAAGTGCTTTTTTTGCAGTGTTTTTCCTTTCCATAAACATTTTTTTATTGAATTCCAAAGTGCCTCCGAATTTGCTAAAGAACTGGCACTGTAGAAAGTGTCAATTCCCCAGCACAGCCCCCCCTCCCTCCTTGCATGTCATAACCCTCTCCTCAAATTGTTGTCTGCGCTGGTCCAGCTCCTCAACCCCCGAACACCCCATATAACCTCTTATGTAACTGCTGGGAAAAAGGCATAGAAAAATACCATAGAGTTCCAGTTGAGTGACAGCTCCCAGTCTACTGGGTCTGCTAACAACACATCTAAGATGGTGGCACCCAGCAGCAGTCTCTGGGATTTTGGAGGCCTACACAACAAAGGCTTTTTTTTCCCTGGGAAATAACATGCAGAAAATACAATAAATGGTCTGCTGACAGGGTCTCTCTAAGGCCCCTTTCACACGAGGCGGACTCCGCTTCCACAGAGTCCGCCGGCTCAGCGGGAGATCTCTCCGTTGAGCCGGCGGATGACAGGTCCCTCTCTGCTCACTGAGCGGGGAGGGGCTTGTCCAGCGCCGCTGGTCTCTATGGAGAGATCGGATGAAAACATACAGCGTGTCCGTTATCCGTCCGATCTCACCCGATCTGATCCGCCAGCGACGGAACTGGACGTAGGGCCATCCGTCTGCTTTTGGCAGATCAGACCGGGTCGGATGTCAGTGGACATGTCTCCGCTGACATCCGTTGCTCCATAGACCAGCATGGAGCGCCCGTTCAGGTCCGCTGTCAAAACTGACAGGCGGACCTGAACAGGCCGTCAGTGTTTAAAAAAAAAAAAAAAAAAAAAAGCCCAGCACTCTTTCCCAAGCCCCCTAAAACCATCTTGACCTGAAATCCCCAGCCAGGTGGTTACCCATCATCTCTGCCAGCAGAAGCCTCCCACATTGTTTACGTCTCTGCTGGCAATATCTAGTGAAGTGGTAACCTCCTTTAAACTTTAATGGGTTGCATGTACTGCTGCCCAGTCTATTCAAGTCTATCAGAAGTTACTGTGCAGACCTGGGAAGTCACATACTAGATATTGCTGGACAGGATGTAAACAAAGTAGGAGGTCACCACCATTTGAGGAGGTAGGTAAACACCTGGGTGGGGTTGTCATCGTAGGATAGTTTAAAGGCTAAGGAATGAGGGGGACTGGGAGTGTTTAACTCACAAACTCATCTTTTTTTTTTTTTTAAAAGCCTATACTATGGACAGATTAGACAAAGTAACACAATCTGCTATGGTGCCTGTTAATGCTTTCACAGTACACCACTGATGCCCCTCAAAGACGCAAGTATAGGGATCAGAGAAGCAAGGAAACTAACTCCAGCCAAAACTTTTAGAAAAAACACTTAAACTACACACTTTTAAACCTGGGAAGAGTAATAACTTCCAGTAAGATTTAGTTCTTGACTGTCATCCTGCAGGGGACATTTCACCTCACTTCCTGTCGTTGTCATAGCAGGACAGGAAATCTGGGGAGAGGTCATCACTGGGACAGGAATCCACAGACAGGAACAATAACCTAAGATTATAAGGCTACTTTCACCAGTACAAACTGTAGCGGAAGGAATCCTCTGATTTCTGTTGGATCTGTGAGGGGCTAGGTGCGGCCACCAGCCCTGTTCACTATAATGACAGGTTGCTGGTGTCCACAGGAATTTGCGGCTCTCTGCACAGCCAGCGATTGTTTCAGGTAATCGTTGGCTGTGCAGAGGTCCACGAATACCTGCGGCCGCCAAGTGACCTGTCAGCCCCTCAGACCCACAGCAGGAATCAGAAGATTCCTGCCGCTACGGTTCATACTACCCTAAATTGCCAGTGTGAATGTAGCTATAAGCCTCGTTCACACTACAAATTTTTTTCCATTCCATCCGTTAAGCTGCTGTACTAACCATCTGATGTTAGTACCGTGATATCCCCTGCTGAGCTATTGCGTTCTGACAATGGGATGCCCCATCGGCTGAGAGCACCAACTGGGAGCCGGTCAGCAGACCTTATTCGGTCATGGACTGACTGCCATACACACGGGCCGAATGTTGATGAGATGAGAAATCTCTCCAGTGGTGACACAGACTGAGGCAAAATAGTTGTTATAAGTAGGATCTGAAAGCATTAAAGAGGAAGTAAACCCTCATCAAAAAAACGGGAAAAAAAAAAAACCCTGCAAGACAAAGGCATAATTAGCTAGTATGCATAGCATACTAGCTAATTATGTATCACTTACCTGAGATCGAAGCCCCCGCATCGGTCCACGTCTCCCCCTCCGACCTGTGATTTGCTGGAGCCGCGATGCCGTCACTCCGCGCATGCGCACGAGAGCGGCACAGTACAACTGAAACATCGGCATATATCGCCACTGCTTCAGTTGTCTTAAAGGGGTGTTTCAGCTAAAAAAAAACATTTTTAAAAGTCAGCAGCTAAAAAAAAAAGTAGCTGCTGACTTTTTAAAGTACACTTACCCTCCCAGGGCGCCCGCGATGTCGGTTGTGGAGGCCGAGATGTCCCTCGGCGCTCCGGTCCCAGCGCCGCCATCCTCAGTAAGGGAAACGGGCAGCGAAGACGTTTCCTACTGCGCATGCGTGAGTCGTTGCGCAGCACTTTGTGAATGGGGAACGCGATGTGTTGTGGGACACACAGTTCCCATAACACACCGCGCCTCATTCACTAGAAGACGGCGCTAGGAGCAGAAGACAGAACAGCTCTTCGGAACAGGAAGAGGCAGATTAGGACGATCTGCATAGCAACAGCCATTTCTTTTTAAATTGTTATTAACATTTTTATCAAGTTTTTTTTTTCAGTGCGCATGTGCCGCATGACGTCGGCAAATACAGGGATATCTCCTAAACCGTGCAGGTTTAGGAGATATCCTTGTTAGCTACAGGTAAGCCTTAATATAGGCTTACCTGTAACATAAAGTTGTAAACAAGGGTTTACAACCACTTTAAGCCTAGTATACACAGGACGAATGTTGTCCGGCATCGGCCGCTTCAATAGAAACCAGCCGATGCCGGACGACATTCGTCCTGTGTGTTCTAAGCTTAATGCTTTCAGATCCTACTTATAACAACTATTTTGCCTCAGTCCGTGTCACCACTGGAGAGATTTCTCATCACATCACCCCAATGAGGACACATTGAATAAACACAAAATAACAATAATAAAAGACAGGGCTTCTCTCTTCCCCACTCAGTAAAAAAAAAAAAAAATGGCTGGAAGTTGGGCTTTACCTTCTCTGGACAACATCATTACAAGTAGAGTTCCTGCCTACCTACTGCATCATACATATGTCATAGTAATCCGTTGTGTTACACCAGGCATATTATGGCAAATGGGCGGGGCTTAGTAGAAATGGGTGGAGTTTCATGTCGAATGTGATGAGCAGCACAGTTTCACCATGACCGCCCTTGGCTACTGTAGAGCAGAAGTGCAGGGTGACCCTCGGTAGTGCAAGTGCTGGTTGGAAGACCTGACACTTTCATGAATCTGCCTACTAATTTTTTTCCAGTTTTAAAAGATAAGCCCCTGCATATTCCAGTTAGGAGGATATAGTGTAATACTCTTTAAGCACAGTGTCTCCCATCAGGGGTTGGTTTCATTGTCTGTTTTCAGTTGCAGGAAGCAGTGCTCAGCTTGGCTTCAGCTCAGCGACCGTCCCCTTACAGCTCCAATTTGAAATGTCCCAGATCAGGAAGGGAAGCCTCAAGCTCTTGGCTGCCAGGGACTGAGGCACAGTTCTGAGTAATCTTTGCTCCCAGTGTTGCTCCAAGTTGCTGGATTTGAGACAGCACCTCCTGGTGGTGACATTGTCTTTGCCTCATTTGTTCTTGTTCCCAACGATTCTGCCTGTCAATCAGGGATTGCATGACTTGTGTCAGTCTGTGGATCTCCCCTCTTATAGAGTCCAGCTGTTCTGTACTGACTTCTGTCCTGGGTGGGGGGAAGGAAGCTGTCTGTGTGGTGACATCCTTCACCTGAAGAATAGAAATATCTAGAATGGTTAACCACTTGAAGACAATGCATTTTTTTTTTTTTTGCTAGAAAATTACTCCCCAAATATTTTTGTTAGAGGTCCTAGAGAATAAAATGGCGGGTGTTTAATTTTTTATGTCACACGGTATTTTTGCGCAGCGGTTTTTCAAACACAATTATTTTGGAAAATCCACTTTTATCTGCAGCACGCCGATATACGTCCTAACTTTGAAGAGGAATATCTTTGTTATGGCAGCAGCTAGCTGCCATAACCCTGATATCCTCTTCTTCGGCCGCCAGTCCGGTTTCCGATAAAAGTGGTCTCTGCGGCGGATTCACCGCAAGATCACTTTTATCGGTGGCGCATCGTCAAAACGTCACTTCCACCCATAGCTCTTAAAGGGCCATTTTACTGTAAATATGAGATCTTTTTAACCCCAGATCTCATATTTAAGAGGTCCTGTCATGCTTTTTTCTATTACAAGGGATGTTTACAGTTTTTCTACTTTTAAAAGAACAATAAAATAAAACATAAAATAAATAAGAAAAATTTTTTTTTTAAAACATGTCCCGGCCCGCCGAGCTTGCGTGCAGAAGCGAACACATACGTGAGTAGCGCCCACATATGAAAATGGTGTTCAAACCACACATGTGAGGTATCACGCGATCGGTAGAGCAAGAGCAATAATTTTAGCCTTAGACCTCCTCTGTAACTCAAAACATACAATCTAATGCATAGGATGCATTAAGGTGAAAAAACACAAACCTTTACAACCCCTTTAACCGCTTCCCGACCGCCTCACGCAGATATACTGCGGCAGAATGGCACGGGCAGGCAAAATCACGTATATATACGTGGCCCTTTAATTGCCTGGCCATGGGTCGCGCGCGCGCCG
>CM053031.1:243535896-243645886 GCA_028564925.1 Lithobates sylvaticus | reverse complement strand
GTCCATTTTAATTGACACACATAATAGAATGATCAGAAGAAAGACTCCTTCCCCTCCCTGCCCCTCTGTTTCTGCTTTGTATTCTAACTTTCAATGAGAGAGAGATAGTCTAAAATCAAACCACTTCTACAGTGCTATCTCTTTGGATAACCCATAAAGCTCTGTACCACTAGTGTACACGCTGTACTAAATGTTTACATAAAATAAATATTTGATATAAATATTAACCACTTCCCGCCCAAGGCCGTCATAGGATGTCCTGGACTTTGAGTAGGGATATCTGAATGATGCCCGCAGCTGCAAGCATTATTCAGATATCATATTTTTCAGCCAGCGATTCCCTGCACTGTAAGAACAATCATAGCAGCAGCTCAGCTGCTTGATCATTTTTTACAGGCGGCGGGGGGGGGGAAACCCCCCCAAAATACCCCAAACCCCCCCATCCCGCCGTCCTCCGGTGTTTCTACCGGCTCGCCGTACGGTGGAAGTTCACCATAGAGAATACTGGAAAATACTGGTGACCGGATGGTCCCCGGTAATCTCTATGACTCTCGGAGGCCCAGCCGCGACGTTATGATGTCACGTCCGGCCTGGCAGTTGTAAATACTGCCGTGTACTTGACTGGAAAAGCCAAGATCTTTTTTTTTTTATCTCAGCCTTTCCTGCCTTTCCTGCCTAGAGGAGAAAAAAGGACCCTCCATAAAGAGGGAATGCATTAAGGTGAAAAACGGCGAGGGTTTACAACCCTTTTATGCTGACCATAAATGGATCGATTCTTGGCCTGTCAGATTTTTTACACACGATTACTGCCAGTGGCTATAGTCGCTAGCAGTAATCATTGTGTTCTGTTGGCAGTAGGGTTGCACCGATATTGATGCTGATACTAAGCATTTGCACGTGCAATACCTTTGCAGTGCAATTTGAGCTCATACAAAATGAATACAAAGAATCGCATGTGATTTGAATGGTGACACGGTGCGATTCCTGTCCGAATTACATGGGGTTTCCCCTACCGCTCCTGTGTGAACTTAGGCTTGTCATAGTGACTTCAGTCTGGGTTCACACAGGAGCGGTGTGGGAAACCTCATGAGATTCAGACAAATTGCACTGCATTCCTGTTCAAATTGCATGTGATTCTTTGCATTCACTTTGCATGGGCTTAAATTGCACCCAAAAGTATCGGTACTCAGCGAGCACTTGACAGAAAATATCGGTACTCGCCCGTAAAAAAAACAGTATTAGTGAAACCCTAGTTCCCAAGAAAGGCTCCCTGCCAGCAGAACACAATAGCACTGTGGGAGCAATTTTCTTTCCTTCCATACATGGTGGAAGGAAAGAAAATTGCATTATCTATAGGCTGTTTAACCACTTCCCTACCCGCCCATAGTCATATGACGCCCAGCAGGTGGATCTCCCATCCTGGGTCGGCGTCATATGATGTACTCCCATTCCCGGCCGCCTAGGGGGGCGCGCGCGCCGCCGGCGTCGCTCGGGGACCCGGTGCGAGTGCCCGGCGGCCGCGATGTCCGCCGGGCACCCGCGATTGCCCGTTAAAACAACGGGACCGTGCGGGACTGTGGAGCTGTGTGTGTAAACACACAGCTCCACATCCTGTCAGTGGCGAGGAGACCGATCATGTGTTCCCAGTACGGAGGACACCGATCGGTCTCCTCCCCTTGTGAGTCCCCTCCCCCCACAGTTAGAATCACTACCTTAGGGAACATTTTAACCCCTGCAGCGCCCCCTAGTGTTAACCCCTTCCCTGCCAGTCACATTTACACAGTAATCAATGCAATTTTATAGCAATGATCGCTGTGTAAATGTGAATGGTCCCAAAAATGTGTCAAAAGTGTCCGAAGTGTCCGCCGCAATGTCGCAGTCACGAAAAAAAAATGCAATAAATCTATCCCCTATTTTGTAGACGCTATAACTTTTGCGCAAACCGATCAATATACGCTTATTGCAATTTTTTTTACCAAAAATATGTAGAAGAATACGTATCGGCCTAAACTGAGTAAAAAAATAGTTTTTTTTTTAAAAAATGGGATATTTATTATAGCAAAAAGTAAAAAAATATTGTGTTTTTTTTTTAAATTGTCGCTCTTCTTTTGTTTATAGCGCAAAAAATAAAAACCGCAGAGGTGATCAAATACCACCAAAAGAAAGCTCTATTTATGGGAAAAAAAGGACGTCAATTTTGTTTGGGTGTAACATCGCACGACCGTGCAATTGTTAGTTAAAGCGACGCAGTGCCGAATCGCAAAAAGTGCTCTGGTAAGGAAGGGTGTAAAATGGCCCGGTGCTGAAGCGGTTAAGGCATTCATTAGTCTTTTTTAATCAGTGGGTTGAACTAAAAAAAAATGACCTGATTCCCTCATCCACACATTCAAGGTGGACGGGGGAATCACTCCTGCTGAGCTATTATATTCTTCCCCACCAATTACACGGATCTTGTGCTGTCAGCTATAGCCGGTGGCGCTGATTTGGGGAAATTTTCCAACAGGCTGGTTGCACAGAAGTCGATCGGTAGATAGGTGTCTTTACAATCAGCCTGCCCATATGTGGATTGAAATTTGTCCGACCCCTGTGGAACTGGCCTAATTTCAATACATGTATAAGCTGGCTTACAGGAGAAGTACAGCCAAAGCTTGTTCGTTCTGCACACCTGTGACCCTTTTACAGCTGAAGCCCGCTGTCGGCTGACGTCACAGTACCGGTCCAGGCTGGGGAAAGATCACAACAATGAAGTTGGGATCCGCTCACATGCTTGGACTGGCACCCGATTTAGCCTCTCAGCAAGCCGCTGAGAGGCTGAGCCGGTCGTTCCCGCCCCCTCCACAGCCCAGCGCTCCAGTGAATGCTGGAGGGGGCAGAGCCGCCTGCGGTGACGAACAGTCGCCAGCTCTCTGCTCAGGAAGCCCTGAGAACCGAGCGATCGGCGGTGTTTGATTGCTCGGTTCTCTGTGTTAGAGCCGACGGGGGACAGCTGCTGCATCCACCTAGGTAAGTATAATTCTGCAAAAACAAAACACATTCTTCTCTTTTAAGATAAAATCAAGTAGATCCGAAGCAATCACTAAAGTCTCATATAATATTTAACACTTTAATGTAATTTCAAATGTTTATTTAAATCTTTTAAAATCTGCAGTGTTCATTAAAATAATACCAGGCAATCCTGCCATGGGATAGTAGGGACAGTGTACTTTAAATGGACACCAATTGGATTACCTGAAGTGGCAGGCCACCCACAGAATGCAAATGTGTGGCAGTAAAAACGGAGGATTTTAACCGTAACATATATATTCATCTTCTGATTTGTTTGCTCTTATCTGTCATAGATCTTTTACACCTAAACTATTTGACGGGACCACCTGACCCCCGAGCAGCTGTCCTGCATCTTGTTTATTCTGGTTTGTTTTAAACTGTGAGCTTATACTTCATATACTCCATATTTATGTAGTAAGTATTATTTCTTTATCCAACTAGTTTATTATATATTCTAGTTTCTTTATATATGTTTTTTTTTTACAGTTTAGTCAATATACAAGATGTTATTGGCCTTCCCCCCCCCCCCCAAAATGCAGCATACACCTTATAGACTTTATGGACACTTTGTCCATGTCCTTTTGGTATACCCCCGGACTATACAAGATATCATGTTATGTACACCCCCATAGTTGCCTGGTTTGCTTGTCTTGCCCCCATGGATGCCCTGTGGGCTGTCCCCCTTTGAGTTATGTGAAACGGAATGCCTTATTATTAACTACAGTGGAACCTCGGATTACGAGCATAATCCTTTCCAGGAGAATGCTCGTAATCCAAAGTCAACTTTCAAAAAGCGGGGGTTTGGGACTTTGAGTGAGACCGAAGTCTCCATCCCTAGTGCATACAAAAAAGGGGGGTTTGGGACTTTGAGTGAGGTGAGCAAATGAGACCAGAGGTCAAACACCATTCTATAAAACCATTTATGACCTCTGACCAACTCTACTTGGATCATTACTATATCACTTTGCCACTGTTCAGTAATAAATGGTTTTATAGAATGGTGTTTGACCTCTGGTCTCATTTGCTCACCTCACTCAAAGTCCCAAACCCCCCTTTTTTGCTCGTAATCCAAAGTACTCGCATATCAAAGCGAATTTCCCCATTGAAGTCAGAGGAATCTAAAATTATTTGTTCCGCATTGACATCAATGGCGTGCAATACGGCAATGCGGCCAGAGCCGGGGGGGGGCACCGGAGAGCCTCGGAAATGTCCGAAAAGGCCTGAGGACACCTCAGCTGACCTAGGCAAACCGCGGAAAGACTTCGTTCCCGACATTTGCCGAGGTCAGCAGAGCTGTCCTCTGCCCTTTCTGTGTATTTCCGAACGGCGCTGATTGGCGATGTTCGGCTCAGCTCCAGCACCCCCCCTCACCTCAGGCCAAACGCGGTACTGCACACCGCTTTGGCCTGAATCGTGCTCATTTTCCGAGACAACACTCGCAAACCGAGTTACGATTTTTAAAAATACAGAGCTCGTATTGCGAAAACGCTCATTAACCGTGTTACTCGCAATCCGAGGTTCCACTGTATATTGTACTTTATACATGTTTATATTGTATTCTATTTATGTTCTCTCTTTTCCACATTTGCTAGTCATTCTGATTCTCCTGAAGAAGCACAAGGCGCGTAACATGTAGAGCCAAGATCCAGTCTACATCGCTTTACTGCAATATAGCCGCACTCTTGGATTCATTACTACAATGAAATGATACTCTCATCTTTCACATTCCATGTAGTTGCAAGTTGGTTATATACAGTTGTATTACTTTAATTAGTATTTGACTCATTAATGTGTATTTTAATATATCTGTTGTATTTTATGTTTATATAATACAAATATATTTTTGTGCATTCTGTCTGGTCGTGCCTAAAAAGTCCAAGCCTCTTTTCCAATTCTTCAACCGCACACATGCGTTCTATGCTGAGAGAGGTCCCAGCACAATGACCGAGATGTCATCGTCACGATTGTGAGCTGGCTGGATGGACTCCAAATCATGTGACCACTGTACAGCCAGTCACAGTAGTCAGGTGATCAGGAAGTCCGTCTCACCCTACCGGAAGGTGTTAAAAAGTTTTATAATCAAATCCAACTGGCCTACCAGTTTTTATTTTCTAATCTGCCCTATGCAGGAATGACTGGAATTAACAATTAAAATCAGAACGGTTGTCGCACTGTGGACAGACCTTCATTTTGCAGTATTTGTACATCAGCTACAAAGTATCCAGTTTCACTTCTGTGTAGTATTGTCTTGTTTCCTGTAAGATTGCAAAATATCCTCAAAAGGTCGGTAGACTCGGTACATATACTGTAACTGTCACAAAACTGCTAGAACTGTAACTGTGCATGTCACCTCCTAAACTGGCCATATCTAGGGGCTGAACAAAAAAATCTCACATATTCTGTCATCCACACTTATAGTAAGAATGGACGAATCTCCAGTTGTGGTTAATGTTATTTGGAGAACAGACACCCAAACAGTGCCTGCATCTGATTGGATCTAGCCACTGTTCGGGCCAACAATGTTCCACCTGGGTCCTTCGATTTGTCGGATGTCAGGCAGAAGGATACCGACAGCACCAACCCATGGAGAAAATTTTGTCTCCATCTGGAACCGGATAAAATTCGGTCTGTGTATGGCCAGAACGTAAGGAGTTTCTAAAGGCAGTTAAAAAAAATTTAAATATTCTTACATGCTCTGCACAATGGTATTGCACAGAGTGGCCCAAAGCCTCTTCTTCAGGTGTTCCCCGCCAATTCTGTCTGCTCCTCCTCTTCTCCGTCTGCCCCCTAGCATACTGCAGTGCTTGCTATGGGGGCAGACATGCAGGCTTGACACTGAGGCGGGCCGTGTGTGCCCACAGGCACAAACAGTGCTGCTCAGCGCAGCCTCCCGCTCCCTCCTTACAGCCAATGGCTCCCGCTGCTGTCTTAGTGTCTGTGAGTAGAGGGAGAGAAGAGATTCAGCAGTGAACAGCGCTGGATCGATTGAGGACTCGCAATTGAGGTCCCCCGATGATGTCCGATTTGACGAAACACGTAGGGCAGAGCTTATGCACATGAAGTCACCACGCTCATCTATACCAGGAAGTGTTTGGATCAATTCCCGGGATATAATTTTGTATTAAGCGCTTATCTATTTTAACTTTGCGATTAGCATATTTATCTTTCCCTCTTATTAACGTCTCATACAGTTTCACACTATGTGAGGTTCCCTACTTTGCTTTCATGATACGTGAACCATTTGAGGACCTGTAAATGACACTATAAGCCAATTTATACCAGAGATTTGGAGACATCATAGGATCTCCTGGAGATGGCTTTTATATACTGTAGATCCTCCACTGATGAAATGTTAACCTACATGCCTATTTGACACTATAATAAGGATCAAAGGTTCTGGTAAGAGTCCTTCTAACTTGAGGTGACGCTGTACCTCGGGATTGCAAGCAGTGGATCACACAAGATTTTTATCAGCACAGTGGTGGATTTCTTTACACAATTGGGACTGCTATATATTATTATATCATTTTACCTTTTTAATTCTGTTTGTCTTTATTGTTGATGTTACACCTTTATGAGTTTTAAAGTGTCACTTAAAGCGCGACAATTTGTACCTATTTCCATATACAGTCCATCTTATGCCGCGTACACACGAAGGGACTTTTCCCGGCGGACCTAGTCCAGCGGACAATCCGCCGGACTTTCCAGCTGGCTTCGCCGGACTTTCCGAGCGTGTGGACTTGCCCACACACGCCCGGATTTCTCCGGCGGACAATCCGCTGGACAAAGTCCGCGGGACTTTTGAAAATGAACGGACTTGCCCACACACGGAGCAGTCCGTTCATTTAGAACGTAACTTCAGATTACGTAGCTAGCGTAGGCAATAAATGCCGGCGCGCTAGCTCCGTCACCTGGCATGGATTTAAAGGGACTCCCCACGCCGAAAAACGGCGTGGGGGTTCCCCCCAAATCCATCTCAGACCCTTATCCGAGCACGCAGCCCGGCAGGCCAGGAAAGGGGTGGGGACGAACGAGCGCCCCCCCCTCCTGAGCCGTACCAGGCCACGTGCCCTCAACATGGGGGGTGCCCTGGGGAAAGGGGGGCCGTGCGGCCCCCCCACCCCAAAGCACCTTGTCCCCATGTTGATGAGGACAAGGGCCTCTTCCCGACAACCCTGGCCGTTGGTTGTCGGGGTCTGCGGGCGGGGGCTTATCGGAATCTGGGAGCCCCCTTTTCTAAGGGGCCCTCAGATCCCGGCCCCCCACCCTATGTGAATGAGTATGGGGTACGATGTACCCCTACCCATTCACCTAAGGTGTAAAATGTAAAGTAAAAAACACACACACTTTTGAAAAAATATTTTATTTCACTGCTCCGGGGGTCTTCTTCCGTCTTGGGGGTCTTCTCACCGGACTCCTCCGCCATTTACCAAGCTCTTTTACCGAGCAGAGAAGTCCGGCTACCTTCTTCGTCGTCGCCGCCGTCGTCTGGGGGTCTCGATCCGCCTTCGGGGGGTCTTCCGGGGTCTCTTCTGTTCTTGCGGCGGTCGTCGTTTTCCGCGCCGCCGGCGCCTCTTCTTCTTCTTCTTCCGATGTTGACACGTCGCTCTCTCTGGCCGGAATGCCAGAGCCGCGCTGTGCTGGGACTTATATAGGGACATGGGGACAGGGTCACATGCTCATGTCACATGGTGACCCCGCCCCCTTGTGATGTCACAGTCCCGGAGGATGCTGGGACTGTGACATCACAGGGGGTGGGGTCACTCCGGCCAGAGGCATTCCGGCCAGAGAGAGCGACGTGTCAACATCGGAAGAAGAAGAAGAGGTGCCGGCGGCGCGGAAAACGACGACCGCCGCAAGAACAGAAGAGACCCCGGAAGACCCCCCGAAGGCGGATCGAGACCCCCAGACGACGGCGGCGACGACGAAGAAGGTAGCCGGACTTCTCCGCTTGGTAAAAGAGCTTGGTAAATGGCGGAGGAGTCCGGCGAGAAGACCCCCAAGAGGCAAGAAGACCCCCGGAGCAGTGCAATAAAATATTTTTTCAAAAGTGTGTGTGTTTTTTTTACTTTACATTTTACACCTTAGGTGAATGGGTAGGGGTACATCGTACCCCATACTCATTCACATAGGGTGGGGGCCGGGATCTGAGGGCCCCCGTAGAAAAGGGGGCTCCCAGATTCCGATAAGCCCCCGCCCGCAGACCCCGACAACCAACGGCCAGGGTTGTCGGGAAGAGCCCTTGTCCTCATCAACATGGGGTCTAGGTGCTTTGGGGTGGGGGGGGGGCCGCACGGCCCCCCTTTCCCCAGGGCACCCCCCATGTTGAGGGCACGCGACCTGGTACGGCTCAGGAGGGGGGGGGCGCTCGTTCGTCCCCACCCCTTTCCTGGCCGGCCGGGCTGCGTGCTCGGATAAGGGTCTGAGATGGATTTGGGGGGAACCCCCACGCCGTTTTTTCGGCGTGGGGAGTCCCTTTAAATCCATGGCAGGTGACGGAGCTAGCGCGCCGGCATTTACTGCCTACGCTAGCTACGTGACCTGAAGTCACGTGCTAAATGAACGGACTTGCCGATGAGCGGCAAGTCCGTTCATTTAAAAAGTCCGGCGGACTAGCCTACTAACGGCGGGATTGTCCGCCGGACTGCCAAGTCCAGCGGATAATTTTAAAACCAAACTTAAAACTTTGGTCCGCCGGACTTTGGCGCCAAAAAGTCCGCCGACGCCCACACACGAGGGGATTGTCCACTGGACTTGAGTCCAGAGGATAATCCCGCGGGATTGTCCCTTCGTGTGTACGCGGCATAACTGTTTTTTGCCAGCAACTACTTTTAGATCTGCCAGCGGGATTTCTATTATATTTAATTAGTGCAACTTTGTAGCAGCCAAATTCAATGTATGCATTTGGAGTAGAGATAGGGGGGATTTGCAGGCAGAGCTGCAACACTGTTCGTGATCTAACATGGGGAAATGTGTATGTATTGCAAAAGTTGTACTGCATCACTTTTTTTTTTTTTTTTTGTATGATTTTGCCCTGACATATATTTTAATGGCCAGTCTTCCCAGCTGCACATAATTATCTTTCTTTCCTTCTGCGCCACTAATTTGGAGGACAGGAAGCTCTGTGTAAGCTCTGCGTTGTGACTTGGAGCTTACACAGGGCTTAGCGCCACCTGTCAGCTTGAAATGTCAAGTTAGGTTTGCTGCAGCCACAACGCAAAGCATTTTGGCCACAGCATGTGAACAGCCCCCTTCCAGCTGAATGATAGGCTTTAGTTAGATGGATGGGGGGTGGGGTGAGGATTAAAACCTTAATTCGTTAATTTAGAGACCTCTGGATGTAAAATTTAAGGGCAAGCATGTCTCTTTAGGACACTGCTTGCCAGCCAGACATGATTAATTGTCAGCCCTGTACAAGCTCATGGGGATTTCAGAGACTAAAGCCATCCATAGACCAATCGAAATTCAGGATCTGGGTGAATTTTGATCTATCTATGGGCAGGCTGGTTGTATTGAAGTTTTCTCTCACTCTTCTGGTAGCGACAATGGCTGTCAATACTGCTAAATCTGTGGCCTAGTTGTAGGAGTTAATGGCAGCTTCTAGCTACCTACTATATGTTGGACATCTTTGCTGATTATCACCACTGTGTGGCCCCTGTTTGGGGGTCTCCTACCCCTTCTACAGCTCCCGGACAGAGAGCTTTCCATTTTGCTTCTCCACTGCACTACATTGTTTTTTTTTTTTTTTCTAGAAAGAAGTTTTGATTTTCACTCATGTTGTTTGGTTGGTGGATATCCTAGAAAATACTACTATTCCCTGAAGAAGTGAATGTTATTTCAGCTGTCATTGGAAGAAGATCAGCTCTGTCAGAGGGACATCGGTCCCACACACGGACACCCACTGCTGCTAAGCATTGCCCACCAGTGCCACCTGCCAGTGCCACCTATCAGTGCACTTCAGTTCCACCTCTCAATACCACCTTTCAGCACTCATCAGCGCCACCAGGGCCGGTGAAACCACTAGGCAGCCGCCTGGGGCTCACTGTTGCCTCAGGCGTCCAGCCACTGGTATTCCTACTCTCTTCTCTCTGCAGCAAGTAACTAAGTCTAGGCATCAGCAGGCACCCGCCATAGGGGCGATGGAGGACTGTGTCTGTGTCCCGACTCCCCAATGCATGGAAGCAAGACAACATTCATTGATGGGCTCTGGTAGGCTGCATTGATGGGCACTGGTAGGCTGCATTTGATGGGCGCTGGTGAGGCTGCATTTGATGGGCGCTGGTGGGCTGCATTTGATGGTGCTGGTGGGCTGCATTTGATGGTGCTGGTGGCCTGCATTTGATGGGCACTGGTGAGGCTGCATTTAATGGGCGCTTCATTAAAAAGGGGTATACATAGTCAGGGGTGAAGCCGGGGGGGGGGGGGGGTGGAGGTTTCGCCTAGGGTGTCAAAAATCCTTGCACCAGCCCTGAGTGCCACCTATCAGCGTCCATCAGTGCCACCTATCAGTGGCCCATCAGTGCCACCTATCAGTGCCGCCTCATCAGTGCCCTTCAGTGCAGCCTCATCAGCACACATCAATCAAGGAGAAAAATTACCTGTTTCCAAATTTCTATAACAAACTATGAAATAGATATTTTTTTGATTTTTTTTAGCAACAAAAAAACCCCAGCAGTGATTAAATACCATCAAAAGAAAGCTCTATTTGTGTGAACAAAATGAAAAAATGTCATATGGGTACATTGTTGCATGACCGCAAATTGTCATTCAAAAAGTGACAGCGCAAAGAGCGGACTCGACTGTTCGCTGAGGGAATGGACGTGCCGACGTAACGGCCGGCATGGAGGGAGGGACCCGAGCCCGTCAGCTAATGAGGACAGGAGCAGGGCTGATGAGAACGCCGGCTCCCCGCTGAATTCGACCGCCACGCGAGACCGCCGGGACGGCGCGCCTTAGGTTTTAGCATCGGACCAAAAATAGCCCTAGCTGGATCGGGCTTGGATGCCCACAACGCACCCGCCGAGAGGGCTTTGTGTGAGGGTCTCGGCGGGCCGAAACCGGGGGTCTTCGTTCGGCGGTTCTCCCGGCTCTCCCGTCCCCTCGTCCGCCGCGCCGCCAGCTTACCTGCCTCCTCACCCTCTCCTCAACCCCTCCGTCTCACTCGGCATAAGGATAAGGATCGATAGTGGCAACCATGGAGTTTTGTGAGTATCTTTCAAACGCTCTCTGCCCGGGGAAAATGGACAAAAAGGTAAGATGAACCTGGCTCAATAAAGAAATCGTGAAAGGGTTAAAGGTCCCCAGAAGATCTCACAGGGTAAAAAAAAAAAAAAAAAAAATGTTTTGCTTATGTTTAAAAAACTACTTGTACTAGCTGGTGCTGTAAGGATCCTGTCTTAATAAGGCTATAGAGAGACTCTTGGAAATGCTTCTAGGAAACCATACATTGTCTGCTGAATATCCCACAGGAGGGTAAAGATTTTTATATCCCCCGATAAGCTGGTTGGTGGGGGGTAAAAACCCCAGGAAGTAAAAACATTTGCATTTGTTCCAAAAAATATTACATACCGTCTGTCGAATATCCTATAGGGGGATAAAAAATCCAGGGAGACCACGGACGGGTACCCTATGTATAAGAAGCCTGCGGGAAAAGTTGGAGTGATAAGAGCCGCACCCAGGGCCCATACAGTACATAAGCTCATTACCACTCCAAGGAGGTTGTGATACTTTCTTTTTTTTTTTTTTTGCTCTCTCTTTTTTTTTTTTTTTTTCCTCCCCCCCTCCTCCCCCGGGATCGAACGTCCCAATTAGATTGTGCATTGCTCTCTGACTATCCTGAAGGGGGTCAATAAAACACAGGAAGAGGAAAGTGTGTATGTCTATCTATAGGAAACATGTCGGACAAGTTTCTGTTGTAAGAGTTACATACGAAAGATGACTGTAGCTTAAGAAAATTGAGTCACACACTGCCCATTTGCCAACAGGGGTTTCGGAATAAAAGGGGGCAGAGAAAGAAATTACTACGCTCCCGGGGGGTGTGAACTTAGGGGGTTGGCTCCGATGTTGGCCAGACCACCCCAAGACGGACTTTACCAACCTCGCCGCACTACGTTTACACCCAAAACCAGGGAGATAAAATCCTAGGCCACCTCTTAAAACTTCGGGTATTGAGGAGGAGGAGGAGTCCTTGGATAAGGGGGGCCACTCAGTACTGGGAAGACGCAAGAACATCAGGACCCTCCACTGGGAGACACCCCTGGGACGAGCTGGCATCCTGGGAAGCTTTGTTTCTTGGGTGGCTAACCCCGGGGTTAGAACCCCAAATATAAGGGAAAGAAGAGGGTTAGGAGAAACCCCGAGAAACCCCCCCAACCACCACAGAGGAGAGGCTGCCCAAGGGAGGTGACCAGCAGGAGTAACCCAGCAGCATTAGAAGAGGACACTACAGGGAAGGGGTAAGACTTCTTACCCTAGCGACCACGGACGGTGGTGTCTTCAAACTGGGGAAGAGAATAAGAGGAGACAAAAGAAAAAACATCATGAGTAAGGATCCTAACAAAGCCCCCAAAAAAGGAGCCCCAAAAATCCAGAAAAACGACTCAAGTTCTATTAAACACTACCTCAGACAGGGGGGGAGCCCGTCCACGCCAGCTTCAGAGACCTCCCCAAAAGTTACCAGGGCAAAGGAGAGGCCTCACAAATCAGACACCTCGCAGGATCAATCAAGGGCTGACCAGACAATGGAGAGTGAAGGGGACACTGCTGGGACAGAGGAGCACCTAACAGGATCCCAACCTATCTCTAAGAAGGAAATGGAGGAGATGATGGCGAGACTAGAATCTGTGATCAAAGGCGAAGTGAATAAAGTGAGGGAGGACATGAGCCATCTGTTAACTAGGGTAGAGGGGATCGAGGAGAGGGCTGACAACCTGGAGCAAGAAGTCGCAGAGTTAAAAACGCAACTAAAAAAGTCCCAACTGCTCCAAAGGGATATGCTGTTTAAAATTGAAGATCAGGAAAACAGAGACAGGAGGCAAAACCTACGATTTCGAGCCATACCTGAGCACAGAGGGGAAGACCTCGAAAAAACTGTCAGAACGATCTTAGCTCCCGTTATGGGAAGGGGGGAAGAACAGTTTCCCAGGATCGAGAGAATACATCGAATAGGTAGAGCCGATTTCTCTTAATCAAATAGAACCCGAGATGTCATAGTCAGATTTAGCCACTTCAAGGACAAGGAGGAAATCTGGCATAAAATCAGAGGGAAGACTCCCCTAGAGTTCGAAGGGGCTGAAATTCAAATTTTCGCCGATCTGTCAGCACGTACCCTCGAGCGAAGACGACAACAGAGACCCCTTCTAGAGATTCTAAGAAACAATAATATTAAATACACATGGGGCTTCCCGGCAAGCCTGATGGGCTCAAAAGAGGGTAAATGGGCCAGGTTGAGATATCCAGAGGAGCTACCCGAGTTCTGTGGGAAACTAAACATCCAGATACCCGATTTGTCGGGATGGGAGGAGGTGGGTTAGAAGGGGGAGGAGAAGCAACAACGGAATTAAAAAAAAAGGAAAGAAAAAGAAAAAAAAAAAGGGGGCGGGGGCGTTGGTGGACGGGGGGAGGGGGAGGGAGGCGGGGGGCTCCCCCGAAGGGGAAGCTGGGTCCTCACAATAACCCCCTCACCTGTCAGGTACCAACGGGGCAGGGAGGGGGGCGGGCAACCGGGGGCGGGCTCGGGTACCTGCCTTTCCAGAGATCTGGAGTTTAGGGGAGGCCAAGTGATTGAATGGCACCCCGTAACTCAGAGACCCAGGATTGGGTAGGAGGGGGTAGTGAGGGGAGGGGTAGAGAGGGGGAGGGGGGGGGAGGGGAGAGGGAGGAGGGAGGGAACAGGAGAGGAGGGGAGGGATAAGGGAGGGAGACCCAGCCGCTGGGGGTCGCACAGGAGAAGCCCAGATCAAAAACAACATGTTTAGATGACGGAAATTAAATGCCTCACATATAACGTGAGAGGGCTAAATGCTCCTATTAAACGGCATAGAGTGCTCGAGGAGGTGGAGAGGTACGGGGCCGGCCTGGTCTTTTTACAAGAGACCCACCTGGCTTTGACATCAAATATTAAACTCCATTCTAAAGCCTTTCCCACCTGGTACTACAGTGACACCATCTCAAGTAGAACCAGAGGGGTAGCAATAGGGATAGCAAAAGATCTGCAGTTTACCCTTGAAAACAGAAAGGTCGACCCGGAGGGAAGGTACTTATTCTTGAGGGGGACCCTCTTCGGGTTGACATTCACTCTCGCAAATATTTACGCACCCAACGTTAGATCACCTGAGTACATGATTAGAATTCTCTCCAGCTTAAGGTCCTTTCGAAGAGGATACCTGGTGCTGATGGGGGACCTGAATCTAGCCCTGGATCCGGGCCTGGATAGTTCACTAATGCCGCGTACACACGAAGGGACTATCCCGCGGGATTATCCGCTGGACCGAAGTCCAGCGGATAATCCCCTCGTGTGTGGGCGCCGGCGGACTTTTTTTGGCCAAAGTACGGCGGACTAAAGTTTCAGGTTTTGTTCTCAAATTATCCGCTGGACTTGGCAGTCCAGCGGATAATCCGGTCGTGTGTAGTATGGTCCGGCGTAACAAAAAGGACGCATGCTCAGTAGCAATTATGTCACGGACTCGCTCGGTCTGGTAAAACTAGCCTTCGTTTTGAAGCTCGCACAATCGTCACGCTGCTGATTTTTTTTTTTTTTTTTTTTTTTTCTGACAGCGGGATTTGTATGTTATCGTACTTGAAGAATGATTTTGCCTTGCTGCTTGTATATTCACGCAGAGTACTCCCGAACGTTTTTTCTTCAGCATTCTTTAGTGAAGTTATATATATATGTATATATATATATATATATATATATATATATATATATATATATATATATATATATATATATATATATATATATATATATATATATATATATATATATATATATATATATAGATATAGATATAGATATCCAAATCACCAAATGAAAAATATATCTATATTTCTCAATAAGCCAAAAAAAATATATATCGATATCTACATATATATATATATTAATATATATAGATATATAGATCTATACGTGTAAAAAAAAAAAAATATATATATATATATATATATATATATATATATATATATATATATATATATATATATATATATTATATATGTACATATATCTCTATATAGATATTTTTTATTATTTGTTGGTTATCAAAAGGATTAGTTATTACACATGATACAATTGTGGAGTCAGCAGAGCTTGCCCTTAATTCAGATCTTAACCCTCACCTTTCCAGCGACTGCACTTGCAGTTCCATTGAAGTTGCACTTTACACTTGTATTGTCAAATGAATGTTTAGACATGTACCTGCCTACTCCTAAAGAAACTATGTTTTTGAATAACAAGCACGTATATCATTATTTGATGAAAATTAAATGACCATTTATTCTGGTTAAAACAAACAAGGCAAAACAAAATAGGAAGGCAACACTGGAGCCACTTGTAGATTTTGTGAAGACTTTTTGCCCCAACGGCAGACACCAAGTTTGTGAAGCCAAAAATTAAGCTTGGGCACATTTCATACAATATAGGGAGCACAAGAAGATTGACCAGGAATCAGACAGACCAGGAACAGCAGCAGATGACATCTATGTCCCCAAGCTGTGGCACTACAACAGCCTGTGTCTTCTGTGAGACCAGACTGAAGCCAGGCAATCACTTCCGACTCTTCCCACCACGCTGCCCTGCACTCTTCCCTGCAGTCTTCCCTGCACGCTTCCTTGGAGGCTGACTTGTGGTAGGAGGAGGAGTAGGAGGAGGAGGAGGAGGAGGAGAAGAAGGAAGACGAGGAGGAGGAGGAGGAGGAGAAGTTGGTGTCGGGCCTTCATGGGTCAGGCGGGTGGATTCGCGTAATTCACCCCTCAAACCCCCCCTAATTGCCTCAGAAATTAGGCCCTCACACAGGTGCCGTTGGCCCCTCTCCATTTCCAGCAACCTGCTGGACACGTAGCTGGCATAGGCCTCTTCTGGAAGGGTGGGTTTGTCCAGAATGGCACTCGCCTTCCGAATCAGTTGCAGTGATTCCTCCTCAACAATGGTCATCCTCCTGGGCCTTCTTGGGGGTAAGGGCAGGGGTGTAGGTAGACTTCTTAATTGGGTCTGGCTGTCACTCTGGCTCGTGCTGGGCCCAGCCACCTCCTGGCTCTCGTTGGTCATGTCCTCCTCCTCCTCCATACCACTTGTCCCGGCATCATCCTGGGTCAGCTCATCCTGTGTGCAAATAAAATCAAAAATCAAACACCTGTTTTGTGGTTTCTGGCCTCCTCAATCATCCAATTGTAAACTTAGGAACGAGCATCTAAATTTTCCAAAAGATCCAAAAGGCTATCATTTGGACCCCTGCATTTTCCAACCAGATCACCAATGTTGTCTAACGCTTTTTTTGCCACTACTGGATGTATGTATACACTATATATGTATCGATATGTTGCACCAACACTTTTTAGAAGTGTGCATAATTTTTGTCAGTTTTTTTCACAATTCTGAGTTCAGGGTGTTAATTGTTTCACATTTTAACGTTTACAGCATTAATATTCACACAATCACAATTTAGGCTACTAAATATATACCTGGCTCCAGCTGGGCGCATCAGCCTGCTCCAAGGTGGAGGGGGTCTTCTCCTTCCGTGGAAGCCTCAGCTGGGGTGGAGGGAAGAGTGGAGGGAAGAGTGGAGGGAAGGGTGGAGGGAAGAGTCGACAGTGATTGCCTGGGTTCCATCTGGTCACCTATAAAAGTCAGTTGGTTGTAGTACCACAGCTTGGGTACATAAACATCCTCTGCTGCTGCTCCTGATCTGACTGATTCCTCAATCTTCTTGCGCTCCCGCTTGTACATGTGCCTTAAACTTGCAATTCTGGCTTCCACAAACTTGGTGTTTGCGTTGGGGACTTTAGTCTTCACAAAAGCCACAAGTGGCCCCAGTGTTGCCTTCCGGACATCCCTATTGCCATATAAAGGGTTCTTGAGCTGCCACAGGTTGGTATTTTTTCTGTACAGGGCAATGAATTCGGACATGAACTGCTGGTCCTTGAATGGATTCAACTGGGGTGCTGACATGTTTGTTTCTGTTTTGTTAGTAATGGCAATACAAAAGACCAAAAACACAAATGTTACTTAAAACGCACAACCAGTTTTTCTTACCAAACATTACACAACACACCCACACACAGGCAGCAACCCCTACACACAGGCAGCAACCCCTACACACAGGCAGCAACCCCTACACACAGGCAGCAACACATCCACACAGGCAGCAACCCCTACACACAGGCAGCAACCCCTACACACAGGCAGCAACACACACAAATACACACAGGCAGCAACCCCTCCTTAAAAAATGCTGGCCCAAAAACCAAAAAAAAACACAGTAATGCATCCTAGAAAACACTTACCTTCGTACAGAGCGCTCGCTACTTCCGTTCGGGAACACGTGGGCCCCTCAAACAGCCTTATATACACTGCGCACGCGTCGAAGTCCGCCTGCGTCCTCCGCGTCGCCCGCCCATGACGTTCCTCATGACGAGTATTCCCCGCCCCGCTTCCCCTCGTTGCATTGTTGGTGAATTAATTCATGAATATGGCGGACACATTCGAAGCCAGTAGCGCGGAGGAAAGCCAAGAAGCCAACACATCTGCATCCAGCAGCAGATATAAGGCCACCAATATGGCCTTTGAAGAGATGGTGGAGATGGTGGACATCCTCCAAAGGGAAGATTACGACGGGGAAAATGGCCCGTACCCTCGTCCCAACTTGCGCAAGGACAAGATTCTCACTACAATCGTCAGCACCCTGGAGCAGAAATTCGGCGTACGAAGGGGCAAGGATCAACTGCGCAAGCGATGGTCCGACATCAAATCCAGGGAGCACGATCAGTATAGGAGAATTCGAAAAGCCATCAAAAAAAGTAAGTCAAGCACGTGCGCTACTATGGTTATACTTGATATGTCTAAACTTGCGCAGATTTAATTACCATTCGTCCGTGAAACTTGCGCAGATTTAATTACCATTCGTCCGTGAAACTTGCGCAGATTTAATTACCATTCGTACCTGAAACTTGCGCAGATTTAATTACCATTCGTCCGTGAAACTTGCGCAGATTTATTTACCATTCGTCCGTGAAACTTGCGCAAATGTTATTACCATTCGTACCTGAAACTTGCGCAGATTTAATTACCATTCGTCCGTGAAACTTGCGCAGATGTTATTACCATTCGTACCTGAAACTTGCGCAGATTTAATTACCATTCGTCCGTGAAACTTGCGCAGATGTTATTACCATTCGTACCTGAAACTTGCGCAGATTTAATTACCATTCGTCAGTGAAACTTGCGCAAATGTTATTACCATTCGTACCTGAAACTTGCGCAGATTTAATTACCATTCGTCCGTGAAACTTGCGCAGATGTTATTACCATTCGTACCTGAAACTTGCGCAGATTTAATTACCATTCGTCCGTGAAACTTGCGCAGATGTTATTACCATTCGTACCTGAAACTTGCGCAGATTTAATTACCATTCGTCCGTGAAACTTGCGCAGATGTTATTACCATTCGTACCTGAAACTTGCGCAGATTTAATTACCATTCGTACCTGAAACTTGCGCAGATTTAATTACCATTCGTCCGTGAAACTTGCGCAGATGTTATTACCATTCGTACCTGAAACTTGCGCAGATTTGTTGAAAGTTCCGTTTGTCTTCATAACGTTTATTGAGTTTACCTGGCTTTGGGTTGTTGGAGTTGTAAGGTTGTTTATTATTGTCACTATCTATACAATTACTGCTGTAGTAAGGGTTTTAGGGGTAACTTACACAGGGACTCCAGAGGCTGTTTGGGGGGGGGGGGGGAAATATGTTAAGCAGGGTGTCATGCTCACAATTCCCAAAAAATGCTCATCATCTCTAAATACTGTAGGTGGTGACTTTTCAAAGAAGTACACTCACCTGTCCCTTGGATGGTGCAGCTACAATCTCGGATCTTGCAATCATGAAATTAATGTTTGCGGCTTCACTTCCCGGGTCACTATTGGGCATGCGCCAGTTGCGCAATGCAATAGGACTGGTCCGCGCGAGCTCGGGGACCCCTGTGTGTCCCAGCAGACAGCACGGTGGGACGGGATGTGGCGTATACTTCTGTGGGAGTCTAGGGCCGGATGTGTGTGCAAATACCTGCCTTACACAGGTATCTGCAACCCATCCCCCCTAAAAGGTTCAAAATAAGACACCACAGGGGTGCAGGGATCCAATGAGCGGAAGTTCAAATTTAGGGTTGAAGGGCGGTTTAAGTATTGGAGTTTCATTAGATAGACATTTCAATTCTGTCTTCAAGTAGGATCTTCTAACAAACTGCTAATAATTGGCAAGACTTTTAAACAATGTTTACTAATCCTATTTTGGCACTCAAATATCAGTGTGATTCAAAAGTGTACCTTTTTGTGTTCCATTACCATAGGGGGCAAAAGACTCAGACGTCAGTCCGAACCTACGAGGACCTCCCGGCATCACCAGACTAATTGGGCAGTTAGCCCAAGCCCGCGCGTGGATGTGGCGGAACAGGTCGTTGAAGTCGATCAAATCTGCACCCCACCAAGTGAGTGTCTCAGAACACAGATTGAGCTAATAAATTAAGGTCTGCATGTTTTTGACACTTTTTTTCTTGTGTTTTATCTACCCAACTTTTAGGTGATGCTGATCTGTTTGTGGAACGACAAGCTGCGGAGCCATTTTCCACTGACAGTGCCCACAGGCTTATTGGCCAGATCATGGCCTGGAATCTGCAGCTGGAAAATATGCAGAAGGAGATGGCCACCATGCAGCAGGGAATGAAGGACATGATTGATGTTTTGGGGAGAATCTAAAGACCCCTTTTACATTTCTTAACATCAATCATGTCCTTCATTCCCCTTTTGATGCGCTGTTTAACTAATTTTAGAGGCCAAATTTTTAATATGCACACGGTATGTCAACATGTGCTATGTGCCATCAGGGGATCTCAATGGACGCATTTGGTGTTTGCAACCCCTAATGCTAGTAGGTGAGAGGGAAGGGGTTTCACACACAAAACACGTCCATTGATTCCCCATGATGGAACATAGCACATGTTGACATTACCCATTTTCCAGTTAAATTAGTGTGCATATTAAAAATTTGGCTTCTTCTGTTCATGGGTTACCTGTTGAACTTTGTAAGTTCTGGACTTTTACATTGTGTAAATAATTTCAAATGCTAAGCCAAAATTTTTTAACAATTTTAAACATGTTTTTATGTTTGTTTTAAAAAATCAATCAAAAAAAAAAAAAAAAATATGTTGTGAGAAAAACACCAAAAAAATGTCAAAAAGATAACATAAAAAAAAATTAAAAAAAATCTGGTTCAAAAAAAAAAAAAAAAAAAAAAAAAAAAAAAAAAAAAAAAAAAAAAAAAAAAAAAAAAAAAAAATAAAAACAAAAAAAAAAGTTTTGGATGTGCACTATAATAAAAAAAATAATGTTTGCACAAATTCAAAAATGTGTGGCTTCTTCTTTTTAAATACTACCAGTTTGACAAAAACATGTTGTGGTTCATTGACAAAGGGGCTTATTTACTAAACGCTAAACAAGTTTGCCACTATTAAGATGTGCACTAGGACAACATATAAAACAGGCCAAATTAAAAGCAAAACAATACGAAACTACCAATATTTCAAACATAAATAACTGTATTTATTCTTTGTAAATGAAAAAGGTGGTTTAAGGGTCTGCTGCCATTTCAATGGCCCCCCTACCATTAAAATACTGTAAATAAAGGTCCCGCACTTGCTGGGCTGATTGTGGTGCGGAACCAAGAGGGCGATTATCCAGCCCTGTCATGTTGCCTTCCACTCCGGCCTCAGGGCCAATTGGTAAGGAGTATGTTCCTGAATGTTTCCGTAAATAATTGTGCATGACACAGCATGCAAGAATAATAGTATTGAGTTTGTACTCTGCCAGATGTAGGGATGTAAGGAGCAATCTGAAACGGTTGGCCATAATACCAAAGGCATTTTCCACCACCCTTCTTGCTCTGGCCAACCGATAATTAAAAATCCTCCTCTCAGGGGTGAGGGATCGTTGGGGAAATGGCCTCATCAGATGGTCACCCAGACCGAACGCCTCGTCGGCAATGAAGACGAAGGGGAGTCCCTCCACATTATCTTCATCTGGTGGCAGCTCCAGCCCACCAGTTTGGAGACGATGACCGAACTCCGTGTGGTTGAAGACTCCTCCGTCCGACATCCGGCCGTTTTTCCCCACATCCACATACAGAAAGTCATATTGTGCCGACACCACCGCCATCAACACGATACTATGGAACCCCTTATAATTCCAATAGTATGACCCCGAATGGGGTGGGGGCACAATTCGCACGTGTTTGCCGTCAATCGCCCCTCCGCAGTTGGGAAAGTCCCAACGGGCAGCAAACTGGGAAGCCACAGTCTGCCATTCCTGTGGCGTGGAGGGACACTGTGAAGTCAAACAGAAAGATACAATTTAAATTATAAACCAGGCAAAACACCAAACTAAATGCTACAAATTAACAAACAATTTGGAAGAACATATGTATTTATTTTGTAAATCCTTGAAATAAAGCCAAAAGATTAAGGATAAAAGGGACAAATCTCTGATTGATGACCCCTCTGATGGACCAGAGAAGATAATAATGGGGATGTGGGTGGGGAGTAAATAATTGTAAGGTCACACAATACACATGCAATTAATTAAAGGTGTGTGTGGGGGGGTGGGGATAATTACAAGCTGACCAAAACCACATGATATTAATTATCAGGGGGGGGGTGGGGGGGTGGGGATAATTACAAGCTGACCAAAACCACATGATATTAATTATCAGGGGGGGTGTGGGGGGGGGGGGGGATAATTACAAGCTGACCAAAACCACATGATATTAATTATCAGGGGGGTGTGGGGGGGTGGGGATAATTACAAGCTGACCAAAACCACATGATATTAATTATCTGGGGGGGTGGGGATAATTACAAGCTGACCAAAACCACATGATATTAATTATCAGGGGGTGTGGGGGGGGTGGGGATAATTACAAGCTGACCAAAACCACATGATATTAATTATCAGGGGGTGGGGGGGGGTGGGGATAATTACAAGCTGACCAAAACCACATGATATTAATTATCAGGGGGGTGGGGGGGGTGGGTGGGGGGTGGGGGGGGGATAATTACAAGCTGACCAAAACCACATGATATTAATTATCTGGGGGGGTGGGGGGGTGGGGATAATTACAAGCTGACCAAAACCACATGATATTAATTATCAGGGGGGGGGGGGGGGTGGGATAATTACAAGCTGACCAAAACCACATGATATTAATTATCAGGGGGGGTGGGGGGGTGGGGATAATTACAAGCTGACCAAAACCACATGATATTAATTATCAGGGGGGGTGGGGGGGTGGGGATAATTACAAGCTGACCAAAACCACATGATATTAATTATCTGGGGGGGTGGGGATAATTACAAGCTGACCAAAACCACATGATATTAATTATCTGGGGGGGTGGGGGGGTGGGGATAATTACAAGCTGACCAAAACCACATGATATTAATTATCTGGGGGGTGGGGATAATTACAAGCTGACCAAAACCACATGATATTAATTATCAGGGGGGGTGGGGGGGTGGGGATAATTACAAGCTGACCAAAACCACATGCAATCAATTTAAAATTGAGGGTCAAGGGGGGTGAAAGGGGGGGGGGGTGAGTAAAGCTGTACAATGGAGCTGGTAATATACATTTTTAAACAAAGAAAGTGACTAGGCTAGGGGTGTTTAGGGGGCCAAGCTTCCATGCTGGGGAGGTTGGTGCAAGCAAATATGCATGTGACCCACTAAATAATACATTCTTAAAAATATTTCGATAAGTCAACCATAAAATACTAGACAAAAAAACAAAATCCAAAAATAAAAGGAATAGGGGACATTCATAGAATAGTCCTATCATGGTAATTAGCTAATGATGACATTGATGCACTACATTAACAAACATACAAGACATAGGTAATTTTAAAAGAGAAGACTTACCTTAATGTATTCCTCCTGCAGGACGTGGATAATGGCAGAACAGGTCTCTGGAATAATGAGCCCCAGAGCCTGGGGGGAGATGCCTGTCGTGAACTTGAGGTCCTGCAAGCTTCTCCCCGTCGCCAAGTAACGCAACGTGGCGACTAGCCTCTGCTCCGCACTGATGGCTTGCCGCATGCAGGTATTAAGGGGACAGCGAAGCCAACAGACGGTGAAAAATGGGGTCCGTCATCCGGAGATAATTCCTGAAATCATCAGGATTATTCTCACGGATCTCACGGAGCAAAGGCATATGCGAGAATTGGTCACGCTGGCGCAACCAATTCTTGGTCCATGAACTCCTCCTCACCCTGTTCATGGACCGGGCTCGTGCCAAGGTGTTAACCGCAACACCGAGCCCCTGCACAGCACGAACTCGTTCCCGAGTACGTCCACACTCCATGGCTTCAAAACGGTCGGCTGATCAAACAAACAACTTAACAGAACGCACTGAAGAACAGCAAGGCCTATGAAGAACGACCTGAAAAACAGGAACGAGCGGACCAGAACGGCCTGAGAACAGGTAGGAACTGATCCACACGCACTGAAAGCCAGATACAAACCTCACAAGCACAAACTGAACGGCAGAAGCGAACGAATTAAGCAGAAGTCTGAGAAGCGCGAATCGTCTCTAACCAAACGTCAACTAACACGCGATACACACGAGATTAGCTGACGGGGCCCAAAGGGTGTCGTTTGGGATCTCGAGCTTCCTTTTTCTAGTCCCGTCGTACGTGCGTACGTCATCGCGTGAACCGCCGGACTTTTTGCGTGATCGTGTGTGGTCAAGTCCGTTCGCTTTTTAGTCCAGCGTACCTAGCGGCAAAGTCCAGCGGATTGTCCGCTGGACTTAGGTCCGCCGGGAAAAGTCCGTACGTGTGTACGAGGCATAAGCCCTTAATAACTCCCCACTAGGGAAGAGCCCGGGCCCAGATGGGTTTACGGCCCTGTACTACAGAACGTACAAGGAGATCTTGATACCTATACTCCTGAGATATATGAATGGACTAGGCTCGGAGTATGGCATGAGCGAGGCCTCGTTGTCTGCTACGATAACGGTCATACGAAAGGAAGGGAAGGACGGCTCGACGTGTGCTGGATATAGACCAATATCATTACTTAATTTTGAAACAAAGCTTTACGCTAAGATCCTGGCAGAGCGCATAAAGAAATGCCTAGGCAAGTTGATACACCCAGACCAAGTGGGATTCACGACGGGTCGAGAAGGTAGGGACAACAGCGTGCGGACCCTGCTGGCGATTCAGAGAATGAGGGATTCACGAACCCCCAGTCTACTTCTGTCTATCGATGCGGAAAAGGCATTTGACCGGGTAGACTGGGGGTTCCTGTTTGAGACTCTGGAGGTTATGGGATTCGGACCGAAAATAATGCAGAAAGTAAGGGTTCTCTATAACCACCCCAAGGCCAACATCAAGGTGAATGGCGTCCTATCCTCTCCCTTCGAAATGCACAATGGGACTAGGCAGGGCTGTCCCCTCTCCCCCCTCCTCTTTGTCCTCTCCTTAGAACCATTGCTGGCCACAATAAGGGGAGACAGGGACATAGAGGGATGTGAGGCGAGGGGAGAGGAACACAAACTGGCGGCCTTTGCCGACGATGTCCTTTTTTATGTGAGCTCACCGCGCAAATCCCTCCCCAATATACTAAAGAATATCACGGCGTACGGCGAGGTCTCAAATTTTAAGATCAACCTGGCGAAATCTTCTATCTTGAATATCAACATAAATAGAGCGGAAAAACAAGCTTTGATGAAGGAGTATAATTTCATGTGGAAGAAACAGATTAAATATCTCGGTATAGAGCTAATGAATAGTGCAGGGAAAATGTATAAGGCCAACTTCCTACCCCTATTAGACGAAGTCAGGAAAAAATGTCAGGAGTTCAAAACGAGACCAATATCATGGCTAGGCCGCATAAATGCGGTCAAAATGATGATTCTTCCGCTGATTACGTACAGGTTACAGATGATCCCAATATCGTTACCAGTCCAATTCCTGAGGAAATTACAAGCTATCATGATGAACTTTATCTGGCAACAGAAGTCACACAGAATTTCAATACAAATCTTAAAACTAGAAAAAAGCAAGGGGGGCTTGGCAGTACCAGATATCGTCAACTATTATTACGCAATAGCCTTACTGAGAATCCCTGAATGGGGGAAGACACACAGTGAAAAGAGATGGGTAGGTTTGGAGGAAGCACTGAGTGAAACACAGTTGGGGAGAATCATTTGGAATCCACCTAAATTTAGAAAAGTAGGAGAAAAAACACACACGATCACAAAAAACACCTTAAAAATTTGGGATAAAATGCACAAAAATTTGAAGATAAAATTCAATTCACCTTTGATTGCACTAAAAGAAAACTTTTTGTTTCAACCAGGGAGGAAGGAATTGGGAGGGGAATGGATTAGAGACGATAACGCACGGTTAGGGGATTTAATTAGTAAAGGAAAAATATTGACTTTTCAGGAGTTACAAAAGAAGAATGACTTGTTTTTGGTGGATGAATGGCGGTACCTCCAGTTACGTCACTTGGTGGGCTCATTGCCCTCCCCTATGAGGGGACGGGGGGACCTCACGGCGATGGAACGTGTCTTCACGGCAGAAAATACCAAGAAATCGATTACAAAAATCTATAAGTTCCTGCTATCGGGGGACGGACAGGAGGTGCCGGCCTTCATTCAAAAATGGGGAAGGGAACTGGGAACACCTCACACGGGGACTACTAAGAAAATTTTTCAACTCACACATAGTTCGGCTGTTGATGTTAAATCTGCGGAGATTAACTATAAATGTCTTTCGGGCTGGTATCTGACCCCGGATAAGTTAAATAAATTCCAGGCAGGGGTGTCTGCTAACTGCTGGCGAGGCTGCCAGGAGAGGGGAACCATGGGACACCTCTGGTGGGACTGTCCAAAAATTAAAAAATTCTGGAAATCTATCTTAAAATTCATCGAAGAGATATCGAAGGTAGTGGTAAAAGAAGACCCATGGGAAGTACTGTTGCATGATACACCAGTAGGGTCCAGGCAATACAGGAGCTCTCTGGTTCCGCACTTGCTAAACGCGGCGAAGCGAGTGATACCCAGAAGATGGAGGGACCCTGAGAGCCCACCTATTTGGGAATGGGTAGATGCGGTAGAGGGGATCTACACCATGGAATGCCTCGCAAATAGTGTGATCAAGGAAGGAGAGGACATGAGAGCTAAATGGGAGGGATGGAGAAGGTTTAAGAGGTCCTGGAGCTATGTAGAAGCACTAAGAAATAAGTGAGAGAGAGATGTACAAATATAAACACACATTGAGTAAAGGAGCGACCCCAGCGGCGGGGGGGAGGGAGGGCGGGGGGGAAGGGGGAGATGGGGAGAGAAGGGATGTGGATAAGATTGAAGAGCTATATTAGAAATGGAGAGAGCTGGAGAGGCCCCATCTAATGAGCTCCTATAACTAGCTCCACAAAAGGAGTAACATGTTTGTGAAATTTTCGAGTGTTAAATCAATTAAAAAAAAAAAAAAAAAAAAAAAAAAAAAAAACAGTTCCACAATGATGTAAAGATACAACGAGGGACAAAAATTGAGGGCGCTTCTGATCTGGTCCCAACAAGTTCTTGCTGAAGTGGACAGAAAAAAAAAAAAAAAACAAAAAACAAAAAGTGACAGCGCTGAAAGCTGAAAATTGGCCTGGGTAGGAAGGGGGTTTAAGTGCCCAGTAAGCAAGTAGTTAAAGTCCCATGGGCAATTTCTGTAGTTGAAATGTCTGAAATATTTAGGGAATGAGCTGCATTATCATTTATTGCACCTTGGCTTTATGTTTTTTTTGTACTTGTATAGAAGTTGATCTATCCACTGACTTCAGTACAACCAGCCTGTCAGGTTTTTCTCGTGCGATCACTGTCATCGGCTATAGCCGCCAGAAATGATTGTTGAATTTTGATGGCGGGGAAAACCTCCCACTGTCAGAATACCATAGCGCCGTGGTGGGAGGAGGGATTCCCCCATCAACACTGACTGTATTGATGAGGAGATTAAGCAATTTTCAAGGGTTGAAGGAAAGAGAATTGCCTAATGTACTGTATGGCCAGCCTAAGCAATGTGCTGAAAGTACCAAATCTTACACCTGATGAGCTTAGAACTGAGAAAAGAACACTACACTACACAGAGATCTATGAAATCTGAATATTCTATTTAAAGCAAACTTTGCCTGAAAAGTTACAGTCCAAGGCCACGTTTGCATTGGCAGGTCCACATTTGCATGGCCAGGTAGCTGAACCATGATTTTATTTCACCCCCTCAACCACCAAGCTGCAAGTTCAAATGACCATGTTAGTCACACCACCTGTCGTGATGGCAAATTGAACTGACCCATACAAATACATACCTCCCAACTTTTTGAGATGGGAACGAGGGACACCTATTATCAAAAGTATGTAGACATAGGACACCCCCCCTGCCACGCCCCCTTTAAAGGAGACATATACAAAAAAAATGGTTAGTTAAATCCACAAGTGTTTTATTTTTTACCACTACTATTCCTTTATATTGGCTTTTGAAATTTACAAATGCAGCAATTTAGAAATTTGATGAAAGGTTTAGCACTGGGAAACACTTTTTTTGAAGGATAAAAAGGGCATTTTATATAGATCTATATAGATCAGACCAAAATGAGGGACAAATGAGGGACAGAGGGACATTGCTCCAAATCAGGGACATTCCCTCAAAATCAGGGACAGTTGGGAGCTATGCAAATGCCCTACACCCTGCCGTGACTACTCTGAAATAGCATGTAATACACGCGGTTGCAGTGCGGTGCTGTGGCCTTTCAGAAGTTTTTTTTTTTTTTTATATTCTTTATTTTCTTGTTAATATTTTTTCTTTTTGATATATTTATAAGGATAGAAATCAACATTCTGTACCACATTCCTTATTTAGATCACTTGCTACACCCCCTCTTTTTATTCTTCCCACCCCCCTATACCTCCATCATAAGCCTTCTTTGACTTATGCCGATTGGACACTCTCTGAGATTCTTTGAGATCCCTATTGGCTGGGTCGCTGGCTGAGGACGATGCGGGTGTACACGCCCACAAATCGCGTTGGTATTGGCTCCTTCGCACTGTCAGGGATGACACTGCGATGTGGTTTCACGTTTGGTAGGCGGGGTTTCCGTTGCGCCTTCTGTGATGATGTTGTGATGCTCCCCTGTGTGCGTATGACACGCATCAGTGTGACACTCATACCCCGCCCTCCGTGATGACGTGTGGCGCTGCCGCGTTCCTGGTAGTGGGAGCGCGTGTGCGTGTAACAAACATCAACGTGACACTAATGCCTTCCAAGATGTGATTGGTGCAACATGACCTGGCGCCATTAGTATTTTATATGTGGTGTTCTCTCATTGGCCATCGCCTTTTATTATTGAATCAAGACGAGGCTTGGTGTGAAAGGGGGTTAAGCATTGCAGTTGACCCAGTGAAAATTTGTAGTCATTGTATGCATTCCATGCATTTGTTTTAACATTAGTGTTTAGTTCAGAGACCATTTGTTTATTTTTACCCCTTGTAGCCACTGAGACTGATATAGAGGCTTGGAGGGCAAGCTTCTGGCCCCATTTCTGGTTGTGCACTGTTGGGAGCATTGCTGGCAATTTACACAATTACGAACCAGTTTATAAATATCATAGCAATGTGGGGAGGCAAGAGATATGCCCCAGTTGATGACCTATGGCGTTGAAACGCGTCGGACTTGCTTATCTTATGCCTCCCACATTGCTTTTATACAATTTTTGTGATCACATCTTTTTTTATATTTTCCCGCATACCCGCCTTCCCTTGAGAACGTCCACCTCCATGGCTATCCTCTGGATCGACCTACGAGTTGGTCCATCAATGCGGTCTGGTCGCATGGTTCTGAGTCCAGGGATTAATCGTTTGGTTCCATCCGGCTTTTCCATCTCCACCATATGAGAGCGCTAGGAATACAGCGCCCAAAGCCCATCAGACTCACTGCCGTATGGTAGGTGTGTCCATCACATCTGGGAAGAGTGTTTTATCTCATCCATTTTGAAAATAGATCTTCGCATGTATCTCAGTTATCTCATTGAAATTGAGCCATGTTTTGTCTTCAGAAGTGGATTTCTCATTGTTGACACTTTCTGTTTTTTTTTTTTTTCAATCCTTGGAAATACACATCATGTGTTGTTCTAATGTCATATAGAGAACTGTTTCCTTTAAGCATATCAGTGTATTCACCTTGTGTGTACCATTGTAATTATGGTCTATTGTTTTTGAATTGTTCTCTGTTAGAACTTTTGCACATGCACTTTAGTGAGTAACACATCACACTCTTCTTAGTAAATCTTTATTACTGCGTGCTTCCTTGCAAACAGAGGTATTTCACCATTCAGCGCTATACCCATTTTTACACATTTATTTGGACTTTGTTTGAGTGTTTAGCAGCTATTATCTTATCACTTTCCATCACTTTTGGTTTAGCGCAGTTTTTTCCCCCACTTTACATACCTCCATCATTGACATATATCCATCCGATTTCTTAAAGGGGTTGTAAAGGTTCATTTTTTATTTTCTAAATAGGTTCCTTTAAGCTAGTGCATTGTTGGTTCACTTACCTTTTCCTTCGATTTCCCTTCTAAATGTTTTTTTCTTTGTCTGAATTTCTCACTTCCTGTTTCTCCTCAGTAAACTTCACACCATAATCCGAGCGGTGTTTAGTCAGCCAGAACAGCTTACTGAGGAGGAACAGTAGGTGAGAAATTCAGACAAAGAAAACAAAGAAAAAAAACATTTAGAAGGGAAATCGAAGGAAAAGGTAAGTGAACCAACAATGCACTAGCTTAAAGGAACCTATTTAGAAAATAAAAAACGAACCTTTACAACCCCTTTAAACTCAATCTAGTTTCGCCAAATCTTATAGTATATCCCCAGTGAGTCCTCTATTGTGTGTATTGTTTCCTCCATGGACCTCACCCATTCCACCCTTGCTACCCACTCCTTCATCTTCGGGATCTCCTGAGTTCTCCATAAACTCAGGATCAGACTTTTAGCTGCATTCAGGAGATATGGGGCTAGGGTATTTTTATAATGGGAGACTAGCTTTCCTAGTATCATGGAACAAACATACCCAAGGATCTTTCTGAATCCGTTCTCCTGTTATTTGAAAAATTGCCCCTATAATTCCCTCCCAATAGGGTTGTATTTTTATGCATTCCCATCAAAGATGCGCAAAGGTCCCCGGGGCATCACAGCCACTCCAACAAGTTGGAGGGCACTCTCCCCCATATATATGCGCCCTTTGGGGGGGGGGTCACATACCACCTAGCCAGTAGTTTATAACACATTTCCATCAAAATCAGGGGCAGTTGGGAGCTATGCAAATGCCCGGCACCCTGCTGGTGTTCTGCTTAGACAGTTCCCCCCGGCGGATAAGGAACCCCTGTACTGCGCAGGCGCAGCGCTTGCACAGTACGAACCACAACGGAGCCGCCGAAAATAGCCGAAGCTGAACACAGTGAGTCAGCTGTACACGGCGCCTGTGTGCCAACACTGTTGTAAAAAACTACTTTGTAACAGGGCCCCTCGCGGGCTCGCTTCGCTTGCCCCGCTTCGGGCATGGCCTCTCTGCACTCGCCACACTTCGGAGCACAGCCGGCATATTTTTATTTTAACTCTATATCCACTTGGATGGTGGGGCTTGAACCTGGACTCAGGGCAGAATGTAGTGCGCAGGCGCCGTGTACAGCTGCCGATCAGCTGTTCATCTTCGGAGACTTTCGGCGGCTCCGTAGTCGTTCGTACTGCGCATGCGCAGTACAGGGGGGTCCTTATGCACCGGGGAACTTTCTCGGCAAGACACCGGGACTGCTCTGCAATAGCATGTAATACACGCGGTTGCAGTGCGGTGCTCTGGCCTTTCAGAGGTTACTACAGGCTTTAGAGTTGCCTGTCAAATGAAAAGCAATCTGCTGTAAACACGGCTGAATGTGTAAATGTCATCAAACAGTGTCACCCCTACAAGCTACACAACATTGCAAAGCATGTGAAATCTGGATTACCTTTGTTATGTCTGACCCTGCCCACTCCATGTTGCAACAGCACTGGAACAATGCTAAACTGATAGGACAGCCGTGTGCTGAGTTCCTACCCAACTGATCATGTGATATGTTACATCAGAAAGGATTTGGTTCCAAAAGGGGAACAGTCCCTCCAAATGAGGAAGAATCCCTCCAAATAAAGGACAGTAAGGAGCTAGGTGCAGAGCAGTGACCACAAAGACTTGTAGCTCACAAAGTGTGGTCACATTCTTCATGCCGCTTAACATGTTACACTAGAATGAGCAACGTAGATCCCAGAAACACAAAGCATGAAAAACGACACAATAAGAACATGATCTGGTCCTGAGCCTCAATCCGACTTGAGGATTACTATTATGTCATACTGTAATGATATTGTAGGCCACTATAAAATGCATTCATTAATTGAGTGAGGCAGCCATACATTGACGTTCACAATTCTCCAAGGAGAGAGAAAGAGGCCCCTGGGTGAGCAGATTATCAGTAGCGTCCTCTTCCAGCTGTATAGTATGCATTATTAACACACAAAGCTGTAGGAAGCCGACAGAATAGGCCAGCAACATGTCTCGTGCAGCTTTTACTGAAAAGGGCCATTTATAGCCATCACAAATGTGCGGAGCCTTGTAGACACACCGACAGCACAAGCCTTTGATGTTCCCCTAGTAAAGGCTTCTAATCACTCACATGCTTATGTAAAGGTTTAATATTAAATTCAGGACTCTGTTTTCTTCCACTAAACCAGGATTCATTTCAGAGGGACTGTTTAGAAGCGAAAGTCCATTTTCTGGACATTATATAGGATGCATTTTCATTGCTCCAAATCAGGGACAGTTGGGATCTATGTCCCTCATTCTTCCTCATTTGTCCCTCATTTTGATCTACCATATATACTCGAGTATAAGCCAAGTTTTTCAGCACATTTTTTTGTGCTGAAAATGCCCCCCTCATCTTATACTCGAGTCAAGCATTTTTCTGCTGCAGAAAATGACATTTTCCGAACCGACTTTGGGGCCCTGTATCTCGGGGCCACTTGGTGCTAGGAACCCCAAATTTGGTGTGCAAACCCAATGGAATCAGCACTACAACATATCCTAGCACTAATGTGCCCAAGATATGGGGAACCCAAAGTGGGTTCGGAAAATGTCATTCTCTGCTGCAGAAAAGTGCTTGACAATTTCCGAACCCACTTTGGGGCCCCGTATCTCGTAGTGTTAGTTCCACTGGGTTTGCCACCAAATTTGGGGTTCCTAGTATCATTCTCTGCTCCTGAAAAGTGCTTGATATTTGCCGAACCGACTTTGGGGCCCCCGTATCTCAGGGCCCCTTAGTGCTAGAAACCCCAGCTATGGATATGTTGTGGTGCTAGGTTTGCATACCAAATTTGGGGTTCCTAGCACTAAGTGGCCTAGAGATACGGGGCCCCAAAGTCGGTTCGGAAAATGTCATTCTCTGCTGCTGAAAAGTGCTTGATATTTTCCGAACCGACTTTGGGGCCCCGTATCTCAGGGCCACTTAGTGCTAGAAACCCCAGCTATGGATATGTTGTGGTTCTAGGTTTGCACACCAAATTTGGGGTTCCTAGAACTAAGTGACCCCGAGATACAGGGCCCCAAAGTCGGTCAACTGTGTTCAACTTCAACAATGTCATTTCGGGACCCTTTGGGTCCAGAAAGAGACCCCAAATTTTGGCTGCAGCCAGAGGGCATCTAGGAACCCTTAACTACAGAGTTTGAAGTTCAGGGGATCTAAGGCTGCAATTTGGCACAGTGAGGCATGCAAATGGACACAGTGAGGCTGCAACTGGGCATTGTTGACCGTCTTTTCCACTTACAGTAGCTGCGCATTTCTCACCCTAGGCTTATACTCGAGTCAATAAGTTTTCCAATTTATTTGTGGTAAAATGAGGTGCCTCGGCTTATACTCGAGTATATACGGTAATCTATATAGCTGTATATAAAATGCACTTTTTTATCTTTCAAAAAGTGTTTCTTAGTGCTCAAACTTTCATCCAAATTCTAAATTGCTGCATTTGTACATTTTAAAAGCCAATATAAAGGAATAGTAGTGGTAAAAAAAGCCCTTGTGGATTTCATTAACTTTTTTGGGGTTAATTCTCCTTTAAGGGGGTGTGACAGGGGGTGTTTCCTATGCCTACATACGTTTGCTGGTAGGTGTCCCTCATTCCCATCTCAAAATGTTGGGAGGTATGCATTTTCTGAACATTATATAGGATGCATTTTTTTCATTGTGTTTACACTTCCAGGTATAATTACCTCTCACAGAGATCACAGTACTCCCCGTGACAATGCCTTTATCATCGTTCTTCAGACATCACCCAGGGTCAGCATTTGAAACATATTTTATACATAGGGTTGCCACATGTCTGGGACTCACATGGGCAATATGGGTTTTGAATCCTGTGCCCGTGTTTTCGTCCACCCCAGACCCGGGCACATCGGTGGCAGCCCCACAGCACTAATCCTCCTCTTCCTTAGACCTGTTTAATATCATATGTATTTTTCTATATAATTACTAAATAAAATTACTATTCTATCTGTATTGTTTGTTGGTAGTGCCTAAAAAAATCCCACCCCTAGGGTTTTTTTTATTCCATTTCTCATGGGATGTGGCACACTTTGGAAATCTTTCATATCAGAAATTCTCCTTCCTTGGACCCCTTTCACACTGGGCCGCGGCCACATTAGCGCTAAAGCGCCGCTCGTTTTAGTGGTGCTTTACCTCTGTTTAAGGGGCACTTTTTAGCCGCTAACGGGGGCACTTTTAACCCCAAATATTATATATTAATATAGTATTGCGGTGCTTCGGAATTATTGCTTCGGAAGCGCTGCCCGTTCATTCAAATGGGCGGGACGTTTTGGGATCACTAAATACAGCGCTCCCAACCCGCCCCAAAGAAGCTGCTTGCAGGACTTTTTGGAATGTCCTGCAAGCGCCCTACCCCGGTGTTAAAAGTCTCACTGAAGTAAATGGGAGGCGGTTTTCAGGTGCTTAGCAGAGGCTATTTCCATCGCTAAAGCGCTCTGAAAACCACCCCGGTGTGAAAGTGAGTGAAAGGGAGAATGGTTTCAGTAGTATGGAGAACAAAAGTAAAGCAGCAGTGACAGCCCACCCTTTTACATCCAAGAAGTGTCTGGCGCCCAATGACTTTCACCATCTTTGCACCCACTATGCCTCACAACCCACCACCTATTGAAGGATGTCAACTATCTTTGGCCTTGGAGGTCCTCATTAGACCAAAAGAGGTAAAAGACCTTGCTACATATACTAGACTGATTGTGTATATATATGTATATACACTGCCACTAACTGAATAACCTGCCTGCTTAATCTAACTCAAGCTATCTCTCTGGCCACGCCAACAACATTACACACGGCCGCTATGTAAGCAGCCTTATATAGTGTTGAGCGTGGACTTAGTCCCCCTGAGCCATGATCAGCCAAATGATGGCTCTCTCAGCAGAGCGCACTGTGATTGGCCAAAGCATGCATACAGCAATGCACTGCAATCTCGCAGTGCATTATGGGGCATTCCGCAGCACTCTAATTTCCTGCGAACGCCCCATAATGTTCGCGAACACCCGATGTTCGAGTCGAACTTATGTCCAACCCGAACATCCAGCTCATCCCTATTGAGGACAGGCTGACCTGGGGGGGGGGGGGGGGGTTATACTTGAGGACAGACTGACCTGGGGGGATATACTGGGTGACAGATTGACCTGGGGGGGATATACTGGGGGACAGACTGACCTGGGGGTAGGGTGCCCACGTGTCCCGGATTGCCCGGGATTGTCCCGGATTTAAGATTTATGTCCCGTGTCCCGGGGAGCTTCATTCCGGAACAATACAGTGTCCCGGAATGAAAAAAAAAAACAGTGACTGACCACCAGACTTAATCCGCCCGTCCGCCGCCACCACCGTTACTTTACATTACATTCTCAGTCTGACTCTGACACAGTCCGGTTGCTAGGCTAGCGGCCGCCTAGCGTCTAGTAACCAGTGACGTCAGCTCAGCTGAGGCCTCAGGGGCTGGCTGACAGTCACATGGGCAGTTCCCCAAGTCAGTGTGGGCAGTGTACCCGCCCGCAGCGCGCAGCCCCGCACCCTACGGGCGGCAGGAGAGACCAGCGTGCGCGCCCCCAGGGAGATCAGCCGCCGCCACCGCCAGCCAGCACAGACTGAGTGACGCCAGTCACCAGAGGCAGAGAGAGACACGAGCTGAGCAGCCAGCCAGGCCAGCCTGAGCCTCGTCCAAGCCCTCCTCCAGCCCACGAGATCCGCACATTTGCACCTGCAGTCAATTTCAGACATTGACCAACTTCCAGGACAGGTAGGTTGGTGTACTGTCCCCCCTCCATTCTGCTGCTGTCCTGTCCCCCTCTGTTCTGCTGTCCCCCTCCGTTCTTCCTCTGTGTCCCCCCCTCCGTTCGGCTGTCCCCCCCTCCGTTCTTCCGCCATGTCCCCCTCCGTTCTTCCACCGTGTCCCCCTCCGTTCTTCCGCCGTGTCCCCCTCCGTTCTTCCGCCGTGTCCCCCTCCGTTCTTCCGCCGTGTCCCCCTCCGTTCTTCCGCCGTGTCCCTCTCCGTTCTTCCGCCGTGTCCCTCTCCGTTCTTCCGCCGTGTCCCTCTCCGTTCTTCCGCCGTGTCCCCCTCCGTCCTTCCGCCGTGTCCCCCTCTGTTCCTCCCGCCGTGTCCCCCTCTGTTCTTCCGCCGTGTCCCCCTCTGTTCTTCTGCCGTGTCCCCCTCTGTTCTTCCGCCTTGTCCCCCTCTGTTCTTCCGCCGTGTCCCCCTCTGTTCTTCCGCCGTGTCCCCCTCTGTTCTTCCTCCGTGTCCCCCTCTGTTCTTCCTCCGTGTCCCCCTCTGTTCTTCCTCCGTGTCCCCCTCTGTTCTGCTGTCCCCCTCCATTCTTCCTCTGTGTCCCCCCCTCCGTTCTGCTGTCCCCCTCCGTTCTTCCGCCGTGTCCCTCTCCGTTCTTCCGCCGTGTCCCCCTCTGTTCTTCCGCCGTGTCCCTCTCCGTTCTTCCGCCGTGTCCCCCTCTGTTCTTTCGCCGTGTCCCCCTCTGTTCTTCTGCCGTGTCCCCCTCCGTTCTTCCGCCATGTCTCCCTCCGTTCTTCCGCCATGTCCCCCTCCGTTTTTCCTCCGTGTCCCCCTCTGTTCTGCTGTCCCCCTCTGTTCTGCTGCCACCCTCAGTTCTTCCTCCGTGTCCCCCTCTGTTCTGCTGCTGTCCCCCTCCGTTCTTCCTCCGTGTCCCCCTCCGTTCTGCGGCCCCCTCTGTTCTTCCTCCGTGTCCCCCTCCGTTCTGCTGCCCCCTCTGTTCTTCCTCCGTGTCCCCCCCTCTGTTCTGCTGTCCCCCTCCGTTTGGGCGGGTGCGGGGGGGGGGGGGGGTGTTGTCCCTGAATGGCAGTTTGGAAATGTGGTCACCCTACCTGGGGGGGTTATACTTGAGAACAGACTGACCTGGGGGGATATACTGGGGGGACAGACTAACCTAGGGGGGATAATACTGGGGGACAGACTGACCTGGGGGGATAATACTGGGGGACAGACTGACGTGGAGGGATTGTAATGGGGGACAGACTGACGTTTCGGGCCACACCCACTGTTCATCATGGCACCGCATTAGTACTCTTCTTGGGGCACCCAAAAGGCTGTCCCAGGTCTTTCATAATTATATAATGTATACTGCAAAAATAAAAAAAAGCCATGTGCCGCTAAAGTGTTCAGGTTTGGCTTGACGAAAAGGTGGCAACCCTATACATGAAGCAAGTAAAGGACAAAGGACTCGTCACTGGTATTGCCTGTGATCCCTCTGGAGCTGATCTGTTTTCCTTATTACTGACTTGCCATGGCTTGTTCTGCACTGTGTCCGTCGTGGTAGGGGAAATGCTTTGCTTTTCTAAAGTTGCCCCCCCCCCCTCCTTGATGACTGGTACTGGTAGGGGAACAGTCATGCAGCAGCAAGAGATTTCGAAAGCACAGATTTAAAGAATGAATGGAACAGGGAGATCCTTGCACTGCAGATCTTCAGGTACAGCATCCTCTCCAGCAAGGAGAACAGTGAGCAGCACAGTACTGTCATCACCTCAAATCTTGTGGGACTATTTTTCAGAAGAAACTCAAGACAAGAGTTAATGCTAACATTTAATGTTCTAATCATTTATTGTCAGGACCGGGATCTGAGTCCACGACCTCTGCTGCATCCGGCAGTGGCTCTTCCTGCTGAGCCACCTGATTATGCTGGACTGATTCCTTGGATAATCTTACCTTGTTTCTGGTGAACCATGAACTCCTTGCTCCTCCCATGATTTTCCTATTTAAGCCAGGCCTTTTCACCTCCTGTTTGCCAGATTATTGTCCTCTCGACAGCCTATATCTTGCTACCTTGCGTATCTGCAGCTGTCCTTATCACCTCTACAACTCGTTACCAACTTTTGGCTTGTCCCTCAACTATGCTTCTGCTTGGTCCCAACCTGCAATCACTTGTTACTGACGTTTGGCTTCTTATTCGACTCCGCTTCTGCTTGATCCCAACCTGATATATCTGCTATTGTACCCCCAGCTTGCTCACCTCCTAGACCGTGACCTGGTACTAACAAGTAGCAGAGCCGGTACAGGGGGGGGGGGGCTTAATGGGTGGATGCCCTGGGCGATACAATTTATTGGGGGTGGGCGCAGTGAAGTGTCCTTCTAAAACAGCCATCACTAAATGGCGGCCCGTGGTCCAAGTCCGGACCGAGTGACGCTTCTGCCCGGACCGCCAGGCCGCCAGTATAATTGTAAATGTCAGCAAGCGTTGGTTTGCTGGGACCGCGGGTTCCCCCAGCAACCAGTGATGCTGCGTGCGCCCGCCCCCTGCTCCTCACCGCAGGTCTCGGAGTTGACAGAACAGCTCGCACTCACGGGCCGCGAGTAGGGGTGTGACATCACGTGCGTGCCCCGCCCCCTGCTACTCGCGGTTCCCGGGTCCTGGATCTTCCTGGCTCTCCCTGGCTCTCCATAGCTCGCCGCTTCCGCCCCTTCGATATTTCAGTTGTGCCCTCTTGCATTCAAGGTATGTGGGCCACATGTTAACTAGTGATCACTAATGGGCATATTTTTATTGTGCACACTGCTGGGCATATTTTGTTAAAGGTCACACAGATGGGCACCTTTTTTATGTTAAGGGGCACTCTGATAGACAAATTTTATTTTAAGGGGCACACTGATGGGTATATTTTTAATGTGCACACTGATGGGTATATTTTCTTAAGGGGCACACTGATGGACACATTTTGTTGTGCCCATCAGAGTGTCCCTTAACATAAAATGTGCCCCTTTAGAGTGCCCCTTAACATAAAAGGTGCTCATCAGTGTGACCCTTATTTTATGTTAAGGGGCACGTTGATGGGCACATTTTATGTTAAGGGGCACTCTGATGGGCATATTTTATTTTAAGAGCACCATTGATGGCCACATTTTGTATTAAGGGGCACTCTGATGAGCAGATTTTACGTTATAGGGCACGTTTTGTTGTGCTCATCAGAGTGCCCCTTAATATAAAATGTGTCCATCAGGGTGCCCCTTAACATGCAATTTGCCCATCAGAGCCTCCCTTAATATAATAATAATAATAATAATAATAATAAGTATATTCTTGTTTTGAAACAACTTGTTTTCTTAAAAACGGGGGGGGGGGGGGGGGGGGGGGGGGGGGGGGGGGGGGGGGGGGGGGGGTGGGGGGGGGGGGGGGGGGGGGGGGGGGGGGGGGGGGGGGGGGGGGGGGGGGGGGGGGGGGGGGGGGGGGGGGGCGGTGCGCAGTTTGCCATCTTCGCCCTGGGCACCAAATGGCCTGACAAGCAGTCATCACCGCATCTCTGTACTTCTCTATGCAATGCAGATCATGACTAGTGAGAGAGGCTAGCAGGGTGCTCTAAAAAGCTTTCTGAAAATAAAAAAAAATCACAGTGTACGACTTTCAAGAGCCTTCAGTTCTGATGAATGCATTGAGCTGGCTCTTGGGAGGAGTATGCAAATATCAAAATACTTTAAAAGATAAGGCTCCATTCACACATGGGCATTCCGGAATCACATTTTTTTGCCACAGTTGTTGCGTGATAAATTGTGGAAAAATTGCAATGCGCAAAGCTTGTCGCTCAAAAAGGAGCAGGGGCTTTTTGGGCAACGGCTTAGCATGCTGCAGTTTGCCGCGATTGCGTGATTTATCGCTGCGATTGGGTGCCATTAAGAAGTAATGGCATCGCAAACACTTCCTGCGTTTTGCACCAAATCTGGAATCGTGGGAAGAATTGCCCGATTCTGCCAGTATTTGCAGAACGCCCAGGTGTGAATGAAGCCTAAAAGTCTGGAGGAGCGGACATTCCTAAACAGACTGCGTTTGCAAGTAGACCCCAACTTAGGTAACACCCACATGTAATGGAAAACCTCTATGGATAAAAAAATAAAAAATAAAATCCAATGGATAAAAGGAGTGGGTCAGGGACAGTAAGGCTGGATAAGGCTGATCTCCTGCAGCCAGGAAATGAGACGGACTCTATCTGACCTGCTGCAGATTCTAATGCACACTGTGAAAAGCCCACAGTGTGCAGTGTACTGAGTAAGCCATTTTAGTACAGGAAAGGAGCCTGCACATTTGTGAAAGACAAAAGCTAAGGCTTTACATATACTTTAAAGCCAAATCTCCCTTAACTGGCTTTTTTGGGTGGTTGGTTCTCCTTCAGTGCCAGTAGAACATACAGTACGTGTAAAGGTTACCGCGGGATGTACAGCATTTGTACTGTAATTGCAGTTTTAAATTAAAGTTTTTATTTTGGCACAGAGCTGTTTAGGTTTAGCAATAGTAGCAGCTGCTTGAGTAACATGTTGCTCCTATGAAGGCCCAGCTCCTCTCCTTCTCACTGTTACAACATTATTTTGCCACTTCCCTTTTTTAACACTTCCACAGTCACATGCCTGGTCCCTGCCCTTCTCCTTTTCTGAGCTATTTCATAAAAATCAATGGTAGCCTATTCTTCTGTCTGGCCCTGATTGCCTATGCGAGACTCACAGTCCTCACGTCACCCTGCCTTCTCCCCTCCCTTCTTTAACCGATTCTGAACTTGTGTCACGTTTTAGTGTAAAATCAGAGCGGGTCCTTTATCTGCTGGAGAATTTTTGTATTGCTCTGTGGATGGCAGTGGCGGTGCGTCCATAGAGGGCGCAGGAGTGCTGCCCCCTCTCTCCTGCACCCGTCAATCTTCAATAGATGAATCTATCCATTGTCGTCGCTGCCGCCCCCTATTCAGGTGTCCGGCCCCTTGTCGGGCACCGGGCATCTGAATTACAGCGCCGGGGGTGTTTTCGGAAGTGCCTGATTAGAGCTGTTGGCTCTAATAGGCTTCCAAATTGGTAAACAGCGGGCGCACTGCTGTGCGTTCACTGCTTACGTAGTGCTGTGTTAGGGAATCAAATAAATCGCTTCCCTAACACTGATCCGCCTCTCAGCCAATCAGGTACACCGGGTCTGGTTACCTGTCACCTGATTGGCTGAAGCGACAGGCGAACTGGTGGCAATTGATGGGGCACACTGGTGGCAATTGATGGGGTATACTGGTGGCAATTGATGGGGTAAACTGGCGGCAATTGATGGGGCACAGTGGCGGCAATTGATGGGGCAAACTGGCAGCAATTGATGGCACACTGGCAGCAATTGTGGGGCACACTGGCAGCAATTGATGGCACACTGGCGGCAATTGATGGCACAGTGGTGGCAATTTATGGGTACAGTGGCTGCATTTATGGGCACAGTGGCAATTTATGGGCACAGTGGTGGCAATTGATGGGCACAGTGGTGGCAATTTATGGGTACAGTGGCTGCGTTTGATGGGCACAGTGGTGGCTGCATTTGATGGGTACAGTGGCTGTTTGATGGCACAGTGGCTGCATTTGATGGGCACAGTGGTGACAATTTATGGGTACAGTGGCTGCATTTGATGGCACAATGGCTGTGTTTGATGGGCATAGTGGCTGCATTTGATAGGCACAGTGAGGCTGCAATTTATGTTTTTTTTCAGTTTGCGCCCCCCCCCAAAAATTTCAAGCACCAGCCGCCACTGGTGGATGGCCCTGTCAATGTACACCTTTCATCTTCCTAGCTTTAACCACATTTACTGCTACAGGGTGGCCACTCTGCGTAGGATCAAGTTTATATACGTAATCCTGCACTTCCGGGTATCAGGCGCGAGTGCACGGCCCCAGCGGCTCGCTCCTGCTGTGATTTTACAGTGGGAGCTGATCAGCAGGTCCCGCAGCCTCGATGTTTGCTGGCACCCACTGATCATTCTGTACACGGGTAGAACAGCGATTTGCCTATGCAAACATTTGTTTGATTGACAGAATAGCTCCTGCCTGAGTCCCTGTGTGAAGAGGAAGAGGCCGCTTGGATTACGCTACAGTCAAGGTTGCCTTGTGCTATGTGACTGCCAAAGGCACCACAGGGAGAGCGTGTCTCCCCACTTCTTTTCTGTGCCCTTGCTGGTGTGGTGATTTTGTTTTATATATTCTTCTGGAGATTTATTGATCCGGCCCTACACTATGTTCATGGATGAAAATACAAGGGGTGCTTCCGCATGATGATTGGACAACTTCACTGTGGCGATTGCTGCCCCAATTATGTTTAAGATTTGATAATGGCAGATGTATTTTGGACACTTGAAAGCTACAGAACATAACCCCTACTGTTCTCCTGAAGAAGCCCACCTGGGCGAAACAGGTTGGGATTTTGATCTGTGGTTTATTTGAGGTTCTATCAGCACCCTGGGTGCAAACTAGAATAGACATATACAGTATCTGGCATCATACTATAGTATAGATTTGTGAATCAATCACTGGGCAATTATCACAGTCCCGCAGGGGTTTGTTCTGTTTTACTTTCCAAAACAAAAATGTCATGTTTTAACCTGAAGGAGGGGGTTTTGTTATACATCTCAAATGTTTTTTTTTTGTATATCAAACATACAATAAAGCGGTTTGTTCATCTGAGAGACCACCTACCTAAAAATCCTTGAATTCGTTTTTTGCAGGTTTACCCATCATATATTGAAGAGGAAGAGGGGAGAGAAGAGATCCATCCGTGCACAGCGATGGATCGATTGAGGAGTAACTATTTGGGGAGGTGTGGGAGGACAGCAAGCTGTAAGGCTACTTTCACACTGAGGCGCTTTATAGGCGCTACATCGCTAAAAATAGCGCCTGTATAGCGCCTCTCATGTGTCTCCAGTGTGAAAGCCCGAGGGAAAACTGGAGCGGTGCGCTTGCAGGACGGTCAAAAAAGTCCTACAAGCCGCATTTTTGTAGCACTATAGAAGCGGTGTATTCACCACTCCTAAAGCGCCCCTTCCCATTGAAAACAATGGGGCAGCGCCGCAAACTGCAGCGGCGCTTTGCCGGCGGTTTTAACCCTTTTTCGGCTGCTGGCGGGGGTCAAAACCACCCCGCTGGAAACGAAATAGCGCTGCTAAAACGACGGTAAAGCGGCGCTAAATATAGCACCGCTTTACCGCAGGCACCCACCCACCCGCCCCAGTCTGAAAGTAGCCTAAAACTTTTTTTTGTACCTTAAATTAGAACTTTAGCCAGAAAATTCAAGTGGTTGTAAACCCTTTTTGGTGACTTTTACCTATAGGTAAGCCTAGAATAAGGCTTACCTATAGGTAGTGGAAATATCTCCTAAACGTGTGCTATAATATAATAGGAGATATTTCACTTGTAGTGTGCCGATGTCATCATTGGTGCATGCGCTGTAAAGAAGCGGACCACCGTGCCGTTTCTTCCCCCAGCGTGTGCCGTGACTGACGGCTCCCGCGCTCATGCGCAGGAGTGACGTCACGTGACTCCGGCCAGTCACAGAGCCGGAGTCCGTGGCCCCAGAAGGAAGAGGGGTGAAGATGGACACGGCCTGCTCAGGGGACAGCGCAGGCATTGGGGTTTACTTCCTGTTTAAGTTCTGCTAGATCACTTCATACTGGCCCCTTTGCAGGTATAGCTATGTAAAACATAAAAAAAAAAAAAAAAAAAAAAAGTGTCTATGCTGTTTAAAGTCCAGTAATACACTGTCTCGCTCTGCTCTGCTCTGCACATGCTCAGTTGCTCTCTATTTTTAGGCATTGCTGAGTTTGTAGAGGCCGATCTGCTGACAGTCTTAAAGTGGAAGTAAACCCCCCTATCGTTTTCAGCCAAGGAAGCTGCCATCTTTGCCTCTGTTTAATCTTCAACTGCCACGGTGCTGCACATGTGATCCGTTATGACACCAGCCATTGGATGGCTTGACTGTTTGGTTGAGAGCACAGCCAATGTGCAGTTAGCATTCCCGGCATGCCTTTTTTTATTTAAACTGTTAAATCGATGGGTTTACTTCCGCTTTAAAGCGGAATTAAACCCTTGTATCCTTTACAGCCAAGGAAGCTGCTTCTGTTTGACCTGCAACTGCCATGGTGCTGCACGACATTTGATGCATAGCTCCCAACTGTCTCCGATTTCAAGGGACTGCCCCTGATTTGGATCAATGTCCCTCCTTCCCTCCTCATTTGGGTCTGATCTATATAGTTGTATATAAAATGCACTTTTTGTCCATCAAAAAGTGTTTTCCAGCCTATAAACCTTTCATCTTATTTCTAAAAATGTGCATTTGTAAATTCCAAAAGCCAATATAAAGGAATGATAGTGGTAAAAAAAAGCACTTGTGTGTTTAACCAATCTTGTTTTTCTGTACAATTCTCCTTTAAGGGGGCGTGGCAAGGGGGTGTGTCCTATGCCTGCATACTTTTGCTGATAGGTGTCCCTCATTCCCATCTAAAAAAGTTGGGCGGTATGTTTGATGGTTTGACAGTTTGGTTGAGGACACAATCAAACCAAACTGTTTTTTGACACTGCTGGGGCTTTTCTTAAACCGTAGAGTCGGAACTTCCTATCTGCTTGTTCCAGACGAGTAAATGAGAAAATATTTAAAGTGGTGTTTCACCTAAAAAAAAAAAAAATTTAAAAGTCAGCAGCTAAAAAAAAAAGTCGCTGCTGACTTTTAATAAGTACACTTACCGTCCCAGGGCGCCCGCGATGTCGTTCGTGGAGGCCGAGATGTCCCTCGGCGATCCGTTTCCAGCGCCGCCATCCTCAGTAAGGGAAACGGCTTCCCGTTTCCTACTGCGCATGCGCGAGTCTAATTTGTGAATGGGGAACGCGATGTGTTGTGGGACACAGTTCCCATAACACACCGCGCCCCATTCACTAGAAGACGGAAGGAGAGAATATCACCGCGGCGCTGGAGGAGGCAGATTAGGACGATCGGCCTAGCAACAGCCATTTCTGGTAAGTAAAAAAAAAAAAACATTTTTTTTTTTTTTTTTTTTCATTTTAAATTGTTACTAACATTTTTTTAAAGTTTTTGTTTTCAGGGTGTCCCACCACTTTAAGAAATTGGATCAGCATGAATGTGAGGGAACAAACATTTCAGAAGTCAGCAAAGATGGGCTCCTTCGATAAGTAAAGCTCAGTCCCAAGGAAAGGGTTAAGCTTGCCCAGTGCGAGGAGTAGAGATGAAGTGGTTAAATGTTTCCAGGAAGGAGGAAGGATGACGATCGCTCTGTGTGGTTTCCAGTCATCTGATCGGTCTTGGTGTGACTGTCCAGTGTGAAGTGTGAAGTTTACCTGGCCTAGAAAACTACTGAAAACAGAATATTCCCAATGACCGCAATGCTTAATGGAGTTTTTAAATCTATGATTATAACTTATGTAAAAGTATGCCTAAAAAAAATACACATTTCCCCATGTTTGGTCCCTTTAAAAGGCCCTACAAGTACAGAAAAATATATTTTAAACCACTTGATCTCGGGAAGAGTTACACACACACCCTTTTTGTGACCAGGCCATATTATGCAATACGGCACTGCATTATTTTAACTGACAATTGCGCAGTCATGTGACGCTGTACCCAAATACATTTAAGTCTTTTTCCCACAAGCAGAGCTTTCTTTTGGTGGTATTTGATCACCTCTCTGGTGTTCATTTTTTGCGCTATAAACAAAAAAAAAAAAAAAAAGAAGACCAACAACTTTGAAGAAAAGAAAGAAATAAAAAATAAATATATATTAATTTTACTTTCTGCTATAAAACAAAGTTGGTCTTTTTTTGGGGGTTTATAGCGCATAAATGAACACCAAAGACCAACAACTTAATAATATAATATAATATAATAATAATCAAAAAAAAAAATTAAAAAAAAAAAAAATTAAAAAAGGTCTTAATTTAGGCCACACCATGAATTCATTACATATTTTTGGTAAAAAAAATAAAAAATTCTATAGTTTGGTTTGCGCAAAAGCTAGTGTCTACAATCAATAAACACATATTTTTGGTAAAAAAAAAAAAAAATCCCAATATGTGTATATTGATTGTAGACGCTATAGCTTTTGCGCAAACCAAACTATAGAATTTTTTATGTTTTTTACCAAAAATATGTAGTAGAAGGCATAGTGGCCTAAATTAAGATCTTTTGATATTTATTTTTCAATTTTTTTTTGATTATTATTATATTATATTATTAAGTTGTTGGTCTTTGGTGTTCATTTATGCGCTATAAACCCCCCCCCCCCCCCCAAAAAAAAAGACCAACTTTGAAAAAATAAATAAATAACAAAAATAAAAATAAAAAAGGTCTTCAATTTTTTTTCTATAAATAAATAAATATATTTTTTTTCAATGTGTTTTATAGCAGAAAGTAAAAAAAATATTATTTTATTTTTTCAAAAGTTGTTGGTCTTTGGTGTTCATTTTTGCGCTATAAACCAAAAAAAAAGACCAACTTTGAAAAATAAAATAAATAAAAAAAATAAAAATAAAAAAGGTCTTCATCAATTTTTTTTATATAATTTTTTTTTCAATGTGTTTTATAGCAGAAAGTAAAAAAAAAAATATTATTTTATTTAAATTTTTTTCAAAAGTTGTTGGTCTTTGGTGTTCATTTTTGCGCTATAACCCCCCCCCCCCCCCCCCCAAAAAAAAGACAAACTTTGAAAAAAAAAAAAAAAAAACAGTATTATTTTACTTTCTGCTATAAAACACATGCAATAAAAAAAAAAAAAAATCAAAGATCTTTATCAATTTAGGCCAATATGCATCCTACTACATATTTTTGCTAAAATAAATAAATAAAAATCCCAATATGTAGTAGAATTCATATTGGCCTAAACTGATGAAGACCTTAATTTTTTTTCATCTTTCTTTTTTTTTTTTATTGGATGTGTTTTATAGCAGAAAGTAAAATAATATTGTTTTTTTTTTTTTTTTTTCAAAGTTGATCTTTTTTTGGGGGTTTATAGCGCAAAAAATGAACACCAAAGACCAACAACTTTGAAAAAAAATTTAAATAATAATTTTTTTTTTTTGCTTTCTGCTATAAAACACATTGAATAAAAAAAAAAATAAAAAAAAATATCAAAAGGTCTTCATCAATTTAGGCCACTATGCAGGTTCCGGTGGACATTGAGTCTGCGGTACCTGCATATCAGCTACCGCCAGGGCTGATCCTAGGGTAACAGATGCCCGGGTGCGGCAATATTTCTGGCGCCCCCACGTGGGCGTGGTCATCTTACTAACTCCCCCCACTTTACAAATGTTTCTATGGCTACGACTCAAACACAGAGATGCTCCCCTAAGAAGTCTTCATTACCCTGGGATCCTCCCATGATCTTTTAACAATAAAGAAAATGAGTACACTAATGGGACCTGGAGGGGGGTCTCGTTAATGCACACAGAGAGGGCTTCTGATAGGCTGCTTTCACACTGGAGCGGTGGGGGCGCTGGCGGTAAAGCGGCGCTATATTTAGCGCCGCTTTACCGGCGTTTTAGCGGCGCATTGCGGCCGCTCGCGGGGTGTTTTTTACCCCCCGCGAGCTGCCGAAAAAGGGTCAATACCGCCCGCAAAACCGCCGCTGCAGCGGCGTTTTGCGGGCGGGTTCGGCGCGCTCCCCCATTGTTTTCAATGGGACCGGGCGTTATAGGAGCGGTAAATATACCGCTCCTATAGCGAGCAAAAGATGCGGCTTGCAGGACATTTTTGAGCGTCCTGCAAGCGCACCACTTCAGTGTGAAAGCCCTCGGGCTTTCACACTGAAGGAACAGCAACAGCTGTTTCGGGTCGGTTTGCAGGCGCTATTCTTAGCGCAATAACGCCTGCAAACCGCCCCAGTGTGAAAGCAGCCTTAGAGACTCTGTTAGAAAGAGCCCCCAGACATACTACAAGAGATGGTCAGAGACTGCACACATAGTACAAGGGAAGGTCAGACACTGAAGACATAGTACAGGAGAAGGTCAGAGACTGCAGACATAGCACAGGAGAAGGTCAGAGACTGCAGACATAGTACAAGAGAAGGTCAGAGACTGCAGACATAGTACAAGAGAAGGTCAGAGACTGCAGACATAGTACAAGAGAAGGTCAGAGACTGCAGACATAGTACAAGAGAAGGTCAGAGACTGCACACATAGTACAAGGGAAGGTCAGAGACTGAAGACATAGTACAGGAGAAGGTCAGAGACTGCAGACATAGTACAGGAGAAGGTCAGAGACTGCAGACATAGTACAGGAGAAGGTCAGAGACTGCAGACATAGTACAAGAGAAGATCAGAGACTGCAGACATAGTACAAGAGAAGGTCAGACACTGCAGACATAGTACAGGAGAAGGTCAGAGACTGCAGACATAGTACAGGAGAAGGTCAGAGACTGCAGACATAGTACAAGAGAAGGTCAGAGACTGCAGACATAGTACAAGAGAAGGTCAGACACTGCAGACATAGTACAGGAGAAGGTCAGAGACTGCAGACATAGTACAGGAGAAGGTCAGAGACTGCAGACATAGTACAGGAGAAGGTCAGAGACTGCAGACATAGTACAAGAGAAGGTCAGAGACTGCAGACATAGTACAAGAGATGGTCAGAGACTGCAGACATAGTACAGGAGAAGGTCAGAGACTGCAGACATAGTACAGGAGATGGTCAGAGACTGCAGACATAGTACAGGAGATGGTCAGAGACTGCAGACATAGTACAGGAGAAGGTCAGAGACTGCAGACATAGTACAGGAGAAGGTCAGAGACTGCAGACATAGTACAAGAGAAGGTCAGAGACTGCAGACATAGTACAAGAGAAGGTCAGACACTGAAGACATAGTACAGGAGAAGGTCAGAGACTGCAGACATAGTACAGGAGAAGGTCAGAGACTGCAGACATAGTACAAGAGAAGGTCAGAGACTGCAGACATAGTACAAGAGAAGGTCAGAGACTGAAGACATAGTACAGGAGAAGGTCAGAGACTGCAGACATAGTACAGGAGAAGGTCAGAGACTGCAGACATAGTACAGGAGAAGGTCAGAGACTGCAGACATAGTACAAGAGAAGGTCAGAGACTGCAGACATAGTACAAGAGATGGTCAGACTGCAGACATAGTACAGGAGAAGGTCAGAGACTGCAGACATAGTACAGGAGATGGTCAGAGACTGCAGACATAGTACAGGAGATGGTCAGAGACTGCAGACATAGTACAGGAGATGGTCAGAGACTGCAGACATAGTACAGGAGATGGTCAGAGACTGCAGACATAGTACAGGAGATGGTCAGAGACTGCAGACATGGTACAGGAAATGGTCAGAGACTGCAGACATAGTACAGGAGAAGGTCAGAGACTGCAGACATAGTACAGGAGATGGTCAGAGACTGCAGACATAGTACAGGAGATGGTCAGAGACTGCAGACATGGTACAGGAAATGGTCAGAGACTGCAGACATAGTACAGGAGATGGTCAGAGACTGCAGACATAGTACAGGAGATGGTCAGAGACTGCAGACATAGTACAGGAGATGGTCAGAGACTGCAGACATAGTACAGGAGATGGTCAGAGACTGCAGACATAGTACAGGAGATGGTCAGAGACTGCAGTTCCTAAGGATGGAAGTAGATAATGGCCGACCAGACACGGCAATACAGCAACATCAGTTTTTCTCATCAGGAGTCAGCTCACTCTGGGTTGCCCGTGGCGACTCCGCTGGGTAGTGCTCAGATCTCTATTCTGGCAATGACTCCCTTCCTTTCTTCACCAGGGATGACGCTAGTCTGTGCGGCTTTCCCTCTGGTGGCACAGGGCAGCGGGGTTCTCTTTCTGATGATGTCCCCTCAGCACTTCCTCTCCCTGGAGTCCTGGTTGTACTTTCCCGGCATCCTGGAGCTCTCTCTCCCCCCCAGGGCCGGGACAAGGGGTGGGCAGGAGGGGCGGCTGCCCCTGGCGCAATGGTTTATTGCAGGGTTGGGGGGGCACCCTGACCCTAACCCTTATGGAAAGGGGGGCGCAGTTTGGCATCTTTGCCCTGGGCGCTGGGTGACCTTGTCCCGTCACTGCTCCCCCCCCCTCTTATTCAGCTTAGCATGCTGTGTGGGTTGCAGTTTCCGGGTCACAATGGGGCCGCCAGTCCATGGGACTACATGTCCCACAATCCTCTTCTCTGCTCCTTTTTATTGTTTTTCTTCCCTGGCCAATATGAAGAAGGGAGAAGAAACATAGCGGGCAGCTGACCTGGAAAGTACAGCAGTGCGAGGAGGAGAGGGAGGGTGGAGTCTAATAGCCCGCAGCTGCTCTCTCTCCACTCAGACACGGGCGATCCGTTCTCCGGCTGCTTCGCTCTCCTCCTCTGACAGGAGGAGGGAGGGGGTGGGCAGTAAACACAGAGAGCCCTCTTGCCGGTGGCACAGTCTCTTCTGCCCTGATCCCCTCCTGCATACCTCCCAACTTTTATAGTTGAGAATGAGGGATATTCTGGGGAGAGCGTGACCTGCGGCATGCGCAGCTTATATCAAAGTGCCCATCAGAGCCCCCATCCACAGCAGGTGTCCCCCATCAGAGCCCCCCCACAGCAGGTGTCCCCCCATTAGAGTCTATCCCCATCAGAGCCCCCCCCACAGAAGGTGTTCCCCATCAGAGCCCCCCCCCCCCACAGCAGGTGTTCCCCATCAGAGCCCCCCCCCACAGCAGGTGTTCCCCATCAGAGCCCCCCCAGCAGGTGTCCCCATCAGAGCCCCCCCAGCAGGTGTCCCCATCAGAGCCCCCCCCACAGCAGGTGTCCCCCATCAGAGCCCCCCACAGCAGGTGTCCCCATCAGAGCCCCCCCACAGACGGTGTTCCCCATCAGAGCCCCTCCCCCCGCCACAGCAGGTGTCCCCCATCAGAGCCCCCCCCCACAGCAAGTGTCCCCCATCAGAGCCCCCCCCCCACATCAAGTGTCCCCCATCAAAGCCCCCCCCCACAGCAAGTGTCCCCCATCAGAGCCCCCCCACAGCAAGTGTCCCCCATCAGAGCCCCCCCCAGCAGGTGTCCCCATCAGAGCCCCCCCCCACAGCAGGTGTCCCCATCAGAGCCCCCCCCCCCACAGAAGGTGTTCCCCATCAGAGCCCCTCCCCCCGCCACAGCAAGTGTCCCCCATCAGAGCCCCCCCCCCCACATCAAGTGTCCCCCATCAAAGCCCCCCCCACAGCAAGTGTCCCCCATCAGAGCCCCCCCACAGCAAGTGTCCCCCATCAGAGCCCCCCCCCACAGCAGGTGTCCCCCATCAGAGCCCCCCCCACAGCAGGTGTCCCCCATCAGAGCCCCCCACAGCAGGTGTCCCCCATCAGAGCCCCCCCACAGCAGGTGTCCCCATCAGAGCCCCCCCCACAGCAGGTGTTCCCCATCAGAGCCCCCCCCACAGAAGGTGTACCCCATCAGAGCCCCCCCACAGCAGGTGTCCCCCATCAGAGCCCCCCCACAGCAGGTGTCCCCCATCAGAGCCCCCCCCACAGCAGGTGTCCCCCATCAGCCCCCCCCCCCCCCCCCACAGCAGATGTCCCCCATCAGAGCCCCCCCACAGCAGGTGTCCCCATAAGAGCCCCCCCCCCACAGCAGGTGTCCCCCATCAGAGCCCCCCACAGCAGGTGTCCCCCATCAGAGCCCCCCACAGCAGGTGTCCCCCATCAGGTGTCCCCATAGATCAGTACCTGTCCAATAGATCCCTGTAGCTCGGGCGCGCTGGGAGCAGAAGCACCGTGCACATTGCAGAGGGGTGTGGTATCTCTGGTTACTAGGAGGGCGGCACGGGAACAGCATTTCTGGGAGTGCACTGGGGATGATTGGCAGCAGCTCCGGCCAACCCAGAAGAGAAGAGCCGACACACGCAGAGGCAGCGAGGCAGACAGGAGACTGCTCCACGCGCACCGGATTAGTGGAGTCTAGTACCAAAACGTGTTCCGGTACTAGGCTCCACAGAGGTACACAGTACTCAGCAAGGATTCCGGGGACAGCGGGAGCGGTATGCGCTCTTGTCAGTTGCTGGCGGGATGGGGAACCGCAGCACCCACTACATGCGCTCCACCTCCGCCTCTGGACACAGATGAGGAGGAGGGAGTGGAGCAGCACTCTGGAGCTTCGGCGCCCCCACCTCTGCGGCGCCTGGGTGCGGATCGGCCCTGGCTACCGCTGTGTATAATCACAGCATGAGCGGCCTGCCAGTGGCACGCATGCGCGCTCCATAAGTGTCGGATCATGTACTGGGTATGTGGTTCGGTGCAGCAGTGCCACCTTGCCACGATATAAGTTATAAGGGCAGCAAGTGGTTAATCTGTCAAAAATACACTCAGATCCAAAGCCCTGTTGTGGGCTGACAACACACATCATTTTTGTGGACTGAGTGGTATCAGCCCCGTCCAGCGTCCTTTGATATATTACTTGGCCACTCCCTCTCCCAAATCTCTTGAACTGAAAAGGCTAAGAACACAGAGGACACAGAGCGCGTACAGAGGACACAGAGCGCGTACAGAGGACACAGAGCGCGTACAGAGGACACAGAGCGCGTACAGAGGACACAGAGCGCGTACAGAGGACACAGAGCGAATACAGAGGACACAGAGCGCGTACAGAGGACACAGAGCGCGTACAGAGGACATAGAGCGCGTACAGAGGACATAGAGCGCGTACAGAGGACACAGAGCAGCTCTGAAATGACAAGATTAAAGTAGTTGTAAAAGCTATTTTTTTTTTTTTAACGTCAATACATTATCTGCATTGTGGAAAAAAATGTAATAAATTAAATTAAAAACGAAGAAAAAAGAAAAAAGAAAAAAAATACACTTTTTAGTTGCAGCCCCCCCCCCCCCCCCAAATACTTACCTGAGCCCGGTACAGTGCTGCTCTCTCTCATTCCTCATTGGAGTTGGCGTGAATTGATTTAAAAAAAAAAAAAAAAATTGTATTGCATACGTTTTATAGCAGAATGTAAAAAAAAATATTTTATTTTTTTCGGAAGTATCGGCCATTTTTTGTTTATAGCACGAAAAAAAAAAAAAAAACCGCAGTGGTGATCAAATACCACCAAAGGAGAGCTCTATTTGCTGGGGAAAAAAAAGACACACCGTAAATACTAGGAACCCCAAATTGGGTGTGCAAACCCAGTGGAACCAGCACTACAACATATACAAAAAAGTGCTTGACATTTTCCGATGGGCACAGTGAGGCTGCAAATGGGCATTGTTGACCCTCTTTTCCACTTACAGTAGCTGCGCATTTCTCACCCTAGGCTTATACTTGAGTCAATACGTTTTTCCATTTTTTTGTGGTAAAATTAGGTGCCTCAGCTTATATTCGGGTCGGCTTATACTCGATTATATACGGTACATTTATTTGGGCACAGCATCGCATAACCACGCAACTGTCAAAGCAACGCAAAAATGTTACAGGCACTATTTTATGGAGTGAACTGCAGGATATTAATTTGTGCTCAAGTGCGTGCCCATCAGAAGGTGGAATTGGGTGCTATTCTGAATAAATGGCATTGCATCGCACTGCCAACATTGCCACAAAAAAAATGGTGTGAACAAGCCTTCAATGTCTAGTAACAGGCTGGAGGATGGTCCATCATAGCCTGGGCTCAGAGGAAGTAGGTTAAATGATAATTGCTGTTAGAAGACTGACCTCTAGTGGCAGAAAAGCATTACTGTGGGATAGTTCTGGATTTATACAGCATATTGCAGCAAAAGTGGATTATTATTTTTTTTTTTTTATCCTTTAATGGGCCAATTTTTTTTTTATGGAGTTCTGCTTTAAGAGTCTTTGAAGGCACAACAGACACCAAATCAGGAAATATAATAAAGGAAAGAGACTGATTCATTTATTCCATAAGGAGTGTAATGGGAGTACACAGCTTGTAAATGAGTGGCTGAAGCAGTCCTGAGCCCGCAGTTACAACCAGAGGTGACTGGTCAATAGGGCCTCTTTCTTCTGACTTTGATAAATAAGGCCAAACATGTCCTTGTGTGATGGGAACACAGGAACCAGAAACAAGCAGCAAGGCTTGGTCAGGAAGGCGGCTCAAGGTTTGGCCTTGCAAGTGTAGTGCTTACCCCCGTAGGAGCCACTGGTGGTGACGGGTCCTCTGTTCTGCCACGACTCTTGAAGCCGACACACCGGGTTATAGATAGAAGGCCGCTCACACCTGTGTAACTTAACCAATTGCCGCCAACAGTATAGTAAAATGACAGCGGCGGGGTGGCACTCGGGGTAGCGCCCCAGAGCAGTTGCTCCTGCGTGCCCGCAGCTCGGCTATCGCAGCTGCACCGTGTTCCTAGGATACGGCGTGACCACACCTCTTTAATCATGTGATCTGCGGTGTCCAATCACATGTAAACAAGGACACACACCTTGCCTTCCTCTGGATCAACTGTGGGTATAGAATTGGGTATATTGGATCATACGATAGTTTTTATTTTTATTTATTATTTATTTTTGTTTATAGTTGAACTGGATGGACTTGTGTCTTTTTTTCGGCCTAGCTAACTCTGTAACACTGGGTGGTGAGGAAAGCCGATCAGCAGCATCTCCCCACAGGGGAGACCTGTACAGGTAATCAGGGCATTGCTCATCAGTGGCAGCCCTAGCCATGCCCCATCAGTGACACCAAGCAGTAGACATGTGCAATTCGTTTAACCACTTCACCCCCCCGGAAGGATTTACCCCCTTCCTGACCAGAGCACTTTTTGCGATTCGGCACTGCGTCGCTTTGACAATTACGCGATCGTGCGATGTGCCTCCCAAACAAAATTAACGTCCTTTTTTCCCCACAAATAAAGCTTTCTTTTGGTAGTATTTGATAATCTTTTTTGCGCTATAAACGAAAAAAAAAAAAGCAACAATTTTGAAAAAAACGCATTACTTTTTGCTATAATAAATATCCCCCAAAAATATATAAAAAAAATTTTTTTTCCTCAGTTTAGGCCGATACGCATTCTTCTACATATATTTGGTAAAAAAAAAAAAACGCAATAAGCTTTTGATTGGTTTGCGCAAAAGTTATAGCATCTACAAAATAGGGGATAGTTTTATTTAATTTTTATTAATATTTTTTTTTTCTACTAGGAATGGAGGCGATCAGCGATTTTTATTGTGACTGCGACATTATGGCGGACACATCGGACAAGTTTGACACATTTTTGGGACCATTGGCATTAATACAGCGATCGATGCTATAAAATTGCATTGATTACTGTAAAAATGTCTCTGGCAGTGAAGGGGTTAACCACTAGGGGGCAGGGATGGGTTAAGCATGTCCTAGGGGAGTGTTTCTAACTGTCTGGGGGATGGGCTTGTGTGACGTGGACACTGATCGCTGCTCCTGATGACAGAGAGCAGACGATCAGTGTGCTGTCATTAGGCAAAACGGGGAGATGCTGTTTACATCGGCATCTCCCCGTTCTTGAGCTCCGTGACACGATCGCGGGTATCACTGCGGTGATCGAGTCCGCGGGTCCCACGGTCACGGAGCTTGCGGCAGGTGGGAAATTCAAAGTAACGTACGGGTACCTTACTTTGCCCAGCCGTGCCATTCTAATGATGTATATGTGCCGACAGCGGTCAGCAAGTGCTTAACAAATTCAGTAAATATCAGAATTAAAAAAAAAATATTTTTAACAAATTTTTTTTGTTTTCCTATTATTTTTATTTTTTTATCCAACAAAAGTGTTTATTTAAATTGCACAGGTACATTACACTTGAAGCAACATTGAAATCAAAGTAGCAATACAGTTTGTCCATACAGTACACAGGTTTCATCATTATCAGTACAGTTTCAGTCGGCCATTGTGCCATGGCAAGTTTCACCATCCCATATCCCTTCCCTTTATTCATCATTACTGCACTGCATATATACACAATCCTAATGTAATCCCAATAGTCTGTCCAATACCATATCCTCCGGAGTCAGGCCTGGCGTATCCAGCCATTTTTCCCAGAGTTTCTCAAATTTTTGTGGGGCACCTCTGTGCTGATATATCAGTTTTTCCATCCTTAAGGTCCTACCTATGTTTGCAATCCATTCCTTTGTGGTCGGGGGTTCCTCTGCTCGCCAATGTACCATAATCAGCTTCCTGGCTTGGAATAAGACTCTATGTACTGCCTCCCTGCAGCTTTCCTCCCATCCATATTCTCCCAGAGCACCCAAGAGGCATGCTCTCGGATCCTGCTGGAGTGATATTTGGAACACAGTGTTGACTGTGGTCACCACTGCGTTCCAGTAAGTGTGTAGTTTGGGGCAGCGCCACAGCATATGAATGAGGCTCCCGTGTTCTCTCTTACATCTGGTGCATATGGGATCTAGTTGCGGATTCATTAAGTGTAGCCTATGAGGGGTATAGTACGTTCTAAGAAGGATGTACAATTGGGTTAATCGTTGTGAAATATTTAGAGAGCTACTACCCACCGCCTGGCATATTTCTTCCCACTGTTCCCCATCTAAGGGTCCCGCGTCAGCCTCCCATTTCTCCCTGACCCCCAGAGGATGCCGCTCCATCACAGACTGTAGCAGGATGGAGTAGCATTGGGATATAAATCCTTTCGATGAGGCAGCCTCCTCCAGGAGGCGGAAAGCAGGGACCTGCGACAGCCGCCACTCTGAGGAGGCACTCTGCGCCACCACAGCGTGGCGAAGCTGAATATAATGGAATTGCATAGACGTTGGAAGATTATATATGTTCTGCAGGTCTGCAAACGGGCGAAGTATCCCGTTGCAGAATATTTGTTTCAAGTGTGTGATCCCCGCCCTCCTCCATTTTTCTCCTGACTGTAACTTGGCCAGTTCTGTGTAAGTGTCGTTCCACCAAATTGGACTATATTCCGTGTAGCCATCTGCCTTTTGAATGTATTTGGCCTTATTCCAGACTTTCTGAATTAGGTTGAGGGTAGGAAATTTCTTGTGTGGTTTGGTGAAGGATAAAGCCTCCAATGCCATAGGTACAGGGCCTCTACGGACATTGTGCAGCATTAAGGTGTGTGACGAGCTTGGCGGGGCGCTGTCTCCCCCCTCCGGTATTGGGAACATCCCTACAAGGTGCTGCAGCTGTGCAGCCAGGTAATAGAGCCATGGGTTTGGCATTGCCAATCCACCACAGTCTTTAGGCCTTTGCAAGTGTTCTAATTTGATCCTAGGGCGTTTATCTTTCCAAATGAGACTGCGGAAAATGGCATTTATAATGTGGAATGTTTTTAAGGGGATGACCATAGGGGTGTTGTGAAGGAGGTATAGCAGTTGCGGCATAAGGATCATCTTGATTAGATTCACCCTACCCGCAACCGAGAGAAAGAGTGTCTTCCATGTTTTAACTTTGTCCCTGAGCCTTATCAGCATTGGGGCAACATTTAAGTGTATAAAGTCCCTGGGCTTGGCAGAGATGTGGATGCCCAAATACTTGAAGGTCGTGGCCACTGGTATGGGGCAGGCGGAATTAATAATTTGTGTCTCGTTTCCATCCAGCAGGAGTAGCGCAGACTTGGACCAGTTAATCAACAGTCCGGAAAACCTCCCAAATTTAGTAATAGTGGCCATGGCTTCTTTCAGTGAGGCATCCGTATCCCCCAGTAGGAGTAGGGTGTCGTCCGCATAAAGCATGACCTTTTCATGTAAATTCTTATATTGGAATCCCACTATGCTCTGGTTGGCCCTGATCCCCATGGCCAGTGGCTCTATAGCCAGGGCGAAGAGGAGGGGGGACAGGGGACATCCCTGTCTCGTACCCCGCCTCAACTCAAATTCTCTAGATAGTGATCCCGACCCCCTAATGGCTGCCCGGGGTTGACTGTATAGGAGTTTTACCCAGGCGATAAAATTGGGGCCGAACCCAAATTTCAGTAGGACCGCCCACAGATAGTTCCAGTCTATGCTGTCGAATGCTTTAGTGGCGTCTAGTGACAGTAGAGCCCTGCTTCCCATGTTGTCGGCCTGTGTCTGCATATTGAGGTAGAGCCTCCTTAAGTTCACTGCAGTAGATTTATTGGGCATGAAGCCTGCTTGGTCTCCATGCACAATAGATGTGACCACCTCGTTTAGTCTGACGGCCAGTGCCTTAGCCAGAATCTTTACATCACTTTGAAGCAAAGATATCGGACGGTAAGACCCAGGGTCCGTGGGGTCCTTCTCAGGTTTTAGTAGGAGAACTATATTTGCTTTGGACATAGACCGGGGGAGGTTACCCCCTGTTTTGGCTGCGTTGAAAACCTGGGTGAGCTGTGGTATAAGTATTTCAGCATATTGCTTGTAAATTTCTATAGGCAGTCCGTCCTCCCCCGGGGCTTTGCCACCCGGAAAGGTCCCCGCGGCTGCCTGTAGTTCCTCCGATGTAAGTGGGGCCTCCAGGAAGTCCCGCTGACTAGCGGAAAGTTCCGGGAAGTCCAACTGATTCAGGTATATATCCAAGTCTTCTTGGGCATACGCCTGGCCCGAACAGTATAAATTTTCATAGAACCTAGTAAGTTCCTGCATTACCAATTCTGGCTGACTCACCAGAGTGCCCGCTGGGGTCTTAATTGCCCCTATGGCTGGCGAGCGTTGATGAGAGGCAGAGATCCGCGCCAAGAGGCGCCCGGTCTTTTCCCCCTCCTCAAAGAACGCCTGTTGCTTAAAGAAGCGTTTTTTTTCTGCTGAGGAGGATAACAGGTGTTGATACGCACTCTGTGCAGCCTGCCATGACTCCTTATTTAGCTCGGTGGGGTTATCTATGTACGTCTGTTCTAGCTCTTGAGTTTTAGTTTCAACCTCCTGCAGTAGAGCTGTCGAGTCCCGCTTCACTTTGTTCATTTCAGCAATCAATACTCCCCGCAAATGCGCCTTGAAGGCGTCCCATTGCATTATTCTAGAACCATTCGGATCTTGGAGGGCGAAGAACCCGCGCATGCTCCCCTCAATCTCCTCATGAGAGCGAAATAATTTCAGCCAGAAGGCATTAAATTTCCAGGGGGCTCTAGGCATATTGCTGGGAGGGGCCACTATAAGTTGAACCACCAGAGACGAGTGGTCAGAGATACTACGGGGTCTATGAGTGAGGTCTGCCACATACGGGAGCATGCTCAAGTTCCCCACCCCCAAATCTATCCTTGACAGTGAACCATGGGTTTTGGAAAAGCATGTAAATTGTTTCGCGCCTGGGTTACGGTGTCGCCAGACATCAACCCATCCCACCTCTTGCAACAACCGCGCCAGGGGGGTGCCCCTGGAGAGGGCAGAGGGTCTAGGGCTGGGGTGTCTATCCGCCACCAAATCCAGACAGCAGTTAAAATCCCCGAGCACTAGCAGCGGCACATCAGGCCTACCATCCAGAAAAGTCAGGAGGAGCCGGAGTACCGCCGCCGTGAACGGCGGAGGGATGTAAATGCAGGCCAGTACACATATCAACGTATTGAATCTACAATGTAAAAAGACAAATCTCCCCTCCTTATCTATAACAGTTTCAAATTCCTGGTAGTCCAGGGCAGCATGTATCAATACACTTACCCCCCTTGAAAAGGAGGTATGTGTAGAGTGGTAAGCTTTCCCTACCCATGAATATCTTAAGAAACATTCCGTGTCAGTGGTCAAATGTGTTTCTTGGAGGCAGATTACCCCAGGTAGAAATTTCTTCAAGCACATAAAAGTCATGGTCCTCTTTAAGGGGGAGTGTAGGCCCCGAATATTCCAAGATACCAAGGGAATTTTAGCCATGTATCCTAAATATGAATGTCCTGTGGCGGATTATGTGTGGGTGTAAGCATACATACGGTCCATCAGATAAATGTGTGGGTAGACTCCAGTGTCCCAGTCTTACAGTGTATCTTCTGTGTAGTCGATCGTGGTATTCCTCCTTCAAGCGGTGTACCTGGTATGTCAAACAGTAGCCAGAAAGTAGAATGTTAGTAAAACTTACGGCCTTAATAGGCCTATAAACCTGGTCCTCTGCCAACCGGGCAGGGTAAACAACAACATTGGCGCCCTTCTGGCGCCCATCGCATGCGACAGTCACTTTAAGCTTTAACGTCGTAGTAACCAAAGTGCTCTCTTGATGCTTTGTGATATATTGTCCCCCAGCCAAGGAGTGTAAACTGAACCAAGTATGTGGGGGTTCATCCCCCTAGTAAACAAGAGAGGTGAAGGAGCATTCGCTCATCCGTGAACTTATGTGTTTACCAAGTAGCGTGTCTGCAACAGTGTCAGTCCTCATCCTCCTGTGCACGTCTTTGCAGGGCCTGTTCGTTGCGGTCTAGCCAGGATGCGGCCTCTTTGGCTGTCTCAAAGAATTGGGCTTGGCCTCTGACTGCAATTCTGAGTTTAGCGGGGTACAGCATAGCATATGGAATTTGTAGGGTCCTGAGTCTACGCTTAACGTCCTGGAATTTGGCTCTGCGCCTCTGAACATCTGCTGAAAAATCTGGGTAAAAGGACACCCGGGCCCCATTAAACTGGATGTTTGCTTTCTCTCTGGCTTGACGGAGTACTGCCTCTCTGTCTCGGTAGTGTAGTATTCTTGCAAGAAACGACCTGGGGGGGCCCCCTGGTGGTGGGGGGCGGGAGGGCACCCTGTGCGCTCTTTCCACCCCAAATAATGGGGAAAATGCATTTTTACCAAAAACTTCCAGGAGCCATCCTTCTATGTATGCAGTGGGGTCCCTGCCCTCCACCTTCTCTGGCAGACCCACTATGCGAACGTTATTCCTGCGCAAGCGATTTTCCAAATCTTCTGCACGATCGAATGCATCTCGTGCCATTTGTAGGGCAGCTCTAGTGTCCTGGGCCATGGGTTGCACATAGTCCTCCATTTCGCTGACCCTACTTTCCACCGCAGTGGTGCGTTCCCTGATTTTCTGCATGTCTTGTCTTAGCAGGGACACATCTTCCCTGAGGCCCCCAAACTGCTCTTTCAAAGTGTTAACAGATGCTGTACATTTATGCACTGCATTAAGTATGTCTGCCAAGGTGGGCTGTGGGTCTTCCTGGGAGTCTTGGGCCTGCGGGTCCGGAGCTGCTTCCCCTTCCCCCTCCTCCTCACCCCAGCATGCAGGGCCTTGTATAGGCTGCAGGCTTTGCGGCCTATGTATTTCGTCACTGGCGCGGGACGGCTGCTCCAGGCCGCTCACCCCTGACAGTCTCTGGGCATAGTATAGCATGTCCTTTGGGCCTTCTTTCCCCACAGATTTGGGAGGTTTACTTGCCTTGTGGCTTGATTTGTCTGGGCCTCGTGGCGTCCCTTTCGCTGTAAGCGCGGCGGCGCCATCTTGGATTTCTGGGCCCGCGATGTCCATCTGGCTTTTTCGGGTCATTCCTCTGGTGCAGAGGGCCGGTGGTGGTTCCACGGGGGTCTCCTGAAGGTAGGTGTGCAGCATAGGGCGCTTAGAGCTCGGTTGGGTGGCTGGGGGAGGATCGGTGCAGGATCAACGCCGGGAGCTGTGGGAGATGCGTCCTCTCACATGCCGGTCTTGGCCACGCCCCCCAAAAAAAAAAAAAAAAAAAAAAAAAAAGGAAACACAAAATGAAATGAAAACCAACAAATTTTTTTGGCAGTGCACGTCTACCAATCAGTGCCCATCAGTTGAGCGGATCACACAACCAAGCTGCACCTGGCTACACAACAATGAAGTCCGGCCTCTAATTTGATATTTCTAGATTTTACTGCTACAATCATTAGCTTCCCCTAATCTGGTCTGTGTACTTCTGCCTGTATGACTGCAGCACTGCCACCACTTTGGGGAAGTCAACTATTGTATTTATTGTTTTCTATATAGTATGTCAAGCCCTGTGCAAAGGTCAGCACTAAATACATGAGAATAGTTTTCTCCCGGTAGGATGGGTAACGGATGAATTAATGAGAGCAGCCCATGTGGCTTTGTCCAACATTTTACAGGCTAAGAGGAAGTAAGACCCTGATGGGTTTTACTTCCTCTTTATTTTAGGGCTGTGGAAATTAAAGATTAATTCCTCGATTAATCGATAATTTTTTTTGATCGATCGAAACTCTTTTCATCGGTACTCGCCTCTCCGCCGGCTTCCGGGAGTTCCGTCGGAGATCAGGTGACGTCACAAACATCGACGTCACCGGACTCCTCTCCCCTTCCCCAAGTGCCTCTGTCTGCTAACGAAGAGAGGGGGGGGGGGAGGAGTCCGGTGACATTGACGTTCTGATTGAACCGAATGCGTATGGGGGAGGAGCTACGCATGACTTCACCCGCTGCTGCCCTACGGAACTAACACGATTGTCGGCTTTACATGCTGTGTTTTTATCATCTTTATGTGAGTAGTTTGTGTTTGAACACAAAAATGTAATCTTAAGCGGTGAGCACTTAGATCTTTTCTTTCTACCCATGACCCGGCGTCCTTGCTGAGATCTAAGGAGACGTGAGAGAAGTTTATGGTCCGTGTTAACCCTTTTGATACCCGCTTGCATGACCACCTGTTTGCACAGGGGTCCATGCCATGAGGTGAGAGTGATTAGTTAGACTGGAGGTAGAGGGATTGTCACGCTACTGTGGGGGGGGGGGGGGGGGGGGGCGGGGGGGGGGGGGGGGGGGGGGGGGGGAATGACTTATGTCAGTGCTACAGTTTGAATTTAAAACATTTGTGTTAACTGAAGTTAAGTCATGGATTGTGGAAACTAACTAGTGTCGGGTGATTGTATATAGTGTATACCACATTTATCACTGACTAATGTAGAGTTGCAATGCAAGGAGATCAGCTTAAAGTCGCTGGATCTGTATGTGCGTTATAATTAATCAAAATGAGTCAAAAAAAAAAAAAAAAAAAAAAATCGATTAAATCGAACACAAAATTTTTAATCAATAACAGCCCTACTTTATTTCCCTGAAAAGGTAAAGCATAATGGACTAGTATGCATCGCATACTAGCCCATTATGTGTCACTTACCTGAAACAGAAGCCTGCAATGTCTCCACTAGTAGCGAGCGTCCATCTTCACCCCTATTCCTTCCGGGGCCACGATCTCCAGCTCTGACTGGCCAGAGTCACGTGACGTCACTCCCACACATGCGCCGCCAGTCACGGCATGACCCCTTTAGAAACAGCACGATCTGCCCTTTCTAACGTGCGCATGTGTCATTAATATCGGTGCATGGCTTCTTTGTAAATATCTCCTAAACCTCCACGGTTTAGGAGATATTTCAAGCACCTACAGGTAAGCCACTTTAACATATTTAAAGCCATATTTTCCCCCTAATCTATGTCTCATTGGGGAGATTTCCCTTGACTTCCTGTCTTGTTACTCAATATGAAGTGAAAGGATATACATTATATTGTCAAATATATTGGGACCACAAACCTTAATGGCCTCTTATTCTGTAGGGTTCAATATTGAGTTGGTTCACCCTTTGCAGTTCTAACAGCTTCAACTCTTCTGGGAAGGCTGTCCACAAGGTTTAGGAGTGTGTAGGACTGTTTCACCATTCCTCCAGGGTTCAATATTGAGTTGGCCCACGCAGAAGCACATTGCGAGTTCAGGCACTGATGTTGGATGAGAAGGCCTGGCTCACAATCTCTGTTCCAATTCATCCATAGGTCAGTGATGAGGAACCTTGGCACCCCAGATGTTTTGGAACTATATTTCCCATGATGCTCAACAACACTGCAGAGTGCATGAGCATCATGGGAAATGTAGTTCCAAAACACCTGGAGTGCCAAGGTTCACAATCACTGCCATAGGTGTTCCATCAGGCCAGTCAAGTTCCTCCACCCCAAACTCCCTCAACCATGTCGTTATGGACCTTTCTACACAGGGTGGGCAAACTCAATATTGAACCTTACGGACTAAGGCTATCATGCCATTAAAGTTCATGTGCGTGTAAAGGCAGGCGACCCAATACTTTTGGCAATATAGTGCATTTCCAATGGGAATGAAAGTCCCCCGCCGACTGCCGCCACGGTGATAAGTGTCCATTGGAAGATTTCCCCCTCTATTGGCAGCTCTAAACTTTGGATTTAGAGTGGTGGCGAGGACATTTCCAAGCAGTGAATTTCACAGGGATATAGACTGCAATGATGACAGTGGTTCTAACCCATCACCACACTAAGAAGAATTATGAAATATTAAGTAGTTGCATGAAAATTACATGTTCTTGTGCCTGTATGGGTTTCCTACAGCTTCCTCCTAAACCCCAAGGACATGCTAGTAGGTCAATTGGCTCCTGTCCCAATTGGCCTGTGGGTGGGATAAGGTCCTTAGACTGTAAGCTCCATGAGTGCAGGGACTGATGTGAATGTACAGTATTGTAAAGCACTGCATAAATTAAATTACTATTGCGCTCTACCTGGAATAAATAAAATTGAATAATTAGAGCATATGGTCAGCCCTCTGTCAATGCTGCCATCTAGTGGACGCTTGAGAATTGGCAGTGCACATGGCCAGCATTGTGCTTAGTAACAAGCTTCAGCAGGGGACAGTGGTGTAATCTTCACATTTAAAACATAAATAAAAAATATATAATAAAAAAAAAGTAAAAATAAAAAAATACCCACACATGGGTCAGAAAGTTATCTAAAAAATAAAATGTGAACAATGGAAGACCAATAGAAAAAATGGCCTTCGATCTCTTAACATTCATGATAAAATAGGGAAACAAACTAGAATACATGAACACAGTATTGATTCTGGTTAAAGGGAAAGTTGTCCGTATTGCTACAGCTTCAACTCAAGTAGACAGAATGCAAGTTCACTGGCTGCCTGCATGCTTCCAAGTCAAAGATTCAAAGCACTGGCACTACAGGCCAGAAAAATAGCATTTTCAGGAAAAGGCCTGCAGTTTGTCAGTGCAGGTTTCCTAATTAAACAAAAAACAGGAAGACTGAGATCTTCTTATAGGGGTTTAGGAAAGTGGATGATCTTGACACTCTGGTTAAAAAATATAGAGAAGCATTTAAATCCCCAACATCTATTCCAAACCAAAATAGTTCGAGTTGACAGACCATTTAAAATGGATATATGCGCAAAAGCCAGCATAAAGTTCTTTAAATTATTTTGCTGTAATAGATAAATGGAGCAACAGATGGGCCAAATGCTGCCCCAGCACCCACCCCCCCCCCCCCCCCAGTGACAGTGTCACATGATCAAAGGTCTAGGCATTTAATCACGTACACTATATTGCCAAAAGTATTGGGACACCTGCCTTTTCATGCACATAAACTTTAATGGCACCCCAGTCTTAGTCCGTAGGGTTCAATATTGAGTTGGCCCACCCTTTGTCGCTAGAACAGCTCCAACTCTTCTGGGAAGGCTGTCCACAAGGTTTAGGAGTGTATCTATGGGAATGTTTGACTATTCTTGCAGAAGTGCATTTGTGAGGTCAGATACTGATGTTGACGGGAAGGCCTGGCTCGTAGCCTCTGCCCCAATTCACACCAAAAGGTGTTCTATCGGGTTGAGGTCAGGCCAGTCACGTTCCTCCACCCCAAACTTGCTCATTCATGTCTTTACAGACCTTGCTTGTGCACAGTCATGTTAGAACAAGGAGGGACAATCCCCAAACTGTTCCCACAAAGTTGGGAACATAAAAATTGTCCAAAAATGTTTTGGTATGCTGACCCCTTAAGAGTTCCCTTCACTGGAACTAATGGGCCAAGTCCAACCCCTGAAAAACAATTCCACACTATAATCCCCCCTCCACCAAATTATTTGGACCTGAAGTCCTGACCTCAACCGGATAGAACACCTTTGGGATTAATTAGAGCGGAGACTGCGAGCCAGGCCTTCTTGTTTAACAGTGCCTGACCTCACAAATGCGCTTCTGGGTGGGCCAACTCAATATTGAAACCTATAGACTAAGGCTGGGATGCCATTAAAATTTCATGTGCGTGTAAAGGCAGACGTCCCAAAACCTTTGGTAATATACCAGGACAAAAAAGAACCCCTATGGCTGGGACTTTAAATAGAACACCACTCTCACCAAGAATATTCTGAGTGAGAGTGGTGTTCTATTTAAAGTCCCAGCCATAGGGGTTCTTTTTTGTCTACTTAAAGGGATGAGATCACCACAAAACGTACTTATCTCACCGGGGGAGCTCGCCTTAATTTTTTCCTTTTTTTTCTTGGTAATATACCAGGGACGTGCGGTGAGGCACTGGCTAGTATCAGAGCCAGATACACAAGCTTACATACACCACGAATGTCAGAGTGAGAGCAATAATTCTAGCACAAGACCCCCTGTGTAACCCTAAACATGTAACCTGTAAAAATCTTAAAGTGTCACCCATGGAAAATTCTAAGTACCGAAGCTTGGCGCCACTCCACAAGTGTGCGCAATCTTAAAGCATGACATGTTAGGTATCCATTTACATCAGTTTTTTTCCCCAAAAAACACAGATTTTAAAATATTGCTGCGCAAATACCATGTAACATAAACAACCACCATTTTATTTCCTAGGGTGTCTAAGAAAAAAGAAAAAGGGAGCTGTATGCATGTTGTATAATATAGATATATAATATATTACGTTATTATATATAATTATTACATTATAACTTAATCAAGCTAAATTATAAAACAGTACCTTTTCAGCAGTAGAAGATTTTCATTTCCCCTCTTAACTGTGTGAGAAAAACATGGGATTGTGGGTAAATCCTATACCCATGAACCTATGCTTTTTCCTTCTAGTTAAGAGGGCTGGGCTGGAAGGCTTTTAGACACATGCCCCCTTCTATGACACTGTAGTGAGAGGAGAGCCTCCACTGCTACTTTTTTATTTGGCAGCTGGGGCCAATGGTGCTTTACCATTGGTCCAAGGCTCCAAGCTGTCCATTAAGCTCAGTGCCTCTGACAAGTAGTGAGGAGAGGCACCGTGAGCTCAACCTCTCAGTCTGCTGCAAACAGAGCGTGCCAGCTTGTATTTAAACTGGCCACGCAAGAAGCCTTCTATCTCCGGAACTATAAGTGGAAGGAGCCCCAAATTTTGACCAGTGGTGGGGTAGGACTTCAGCTACATACCCCAGGTCGCAGAGCTACGACACTCAAAGCACTTTTTTTTGTTGGGTAGTTTTTTTATTCTATGTTCATGGCAGGTCCCAAATCCTTACATATTGATGCCTTTTCTTTCCCCCTGGAAGAGAATGGTCTGTGCACAATAGTGAGGATGCTGGTCCTGTGCCTGGCCGGCACGTGAGCAGTAGAGCTTGGTGGCACATGCACAGTAAGGGCTGCTGTTTTAGAGTTCTGGCTCTGAGAAAATAGGGGGGGGGGGGGGGGGGGGGCACTGGCAGTGTGCCAAGCCGCTGCATGCACAGTAACGTTGTTGGAAAACCAAGCACAGTACAGCGCATGTGCCTTCCGGACAGAGAGCAGACAGCAGCCTCTACGCACATGTGCTGCCAGACAGCACCAGTTGTTCTAGACAGACTTGCTATAGGTAGAAACTCAGGGGAACATTCAAAGGCTGGTAATGTTTTAAAGTCTAGATAGAAGCATTTACCAGCCTATGATAATTAAAAAACACACACACACACACACACACACACACACACACACACACACACACACACCTGGGAACAACCTTACTCATTTTAAAAACACAAGACAGCCATGGTTGCAGCAGAGACAGCCATGGTTGCAGCAGAGACAGCCATGGTTGCAGCAGAGACAGCCATGGTTGCAGCAGAGACAGCCATGGTTGCAGCAGAGACAGCCATGGTTGCAGCAAGTGTACCCATCAGTGTCCCATAGAACCCATTGGCAGGTTGTTTGGAAAAACAATGCCCTGATTTATGATGCTTGTAGCTGGTAATGAGTTTCCTTCAGACTACACCCTCCATCTGGGGATTCCAAACATGTACTGCACTTCCCATCAAACACTCACCCTCCCCCATCTACAAAATGCCAGGTTTAGAAGATTCCACTCACCTGATGGCAACTGATCTGTAACCTTCAGGTCAAGCATGTCTACAGCTCATAATAAAAACTAGGAACCAGGTAGACATTATTATTAGACAGAATTAAAGTGCAAAGTGATTACTCAGTTCTACCCATCCCTACTACCATGACTTACATTTTCTGTGGCTCCAATGACTGATATGCATACCAGTACTACATTAGCCCCAGGAGGTCATTTAAAAAACAGCCAATTAATCTACCAGCTGGAGTGTGGGATGAAACCTTACCCAGAGGAAATCCCAGTTTCCAATTCAAACCAAGGCCCCCAGTGCTGCAAGGAATAAGTGCTAGCCACTGTGCTGCCCCCTTGAGTTCTCCTTAAAAATTATACATTTATTTAAAAAAAATAAAATAAAAAAAAATAAGAAATGACAGGACCAATCAATGCCTGAGATTCACTTTTATTCCTAAAATTTCCAACATGGTGACAGACTCAGGACAAGTGAATAATCCCCGATCCAGACTCTTTAGTTCTTTTTAAGATTTCTTATTTAATGTTACAAATGATAGCTGGTTTCTGAGGGAGGAGAAGGAAAGACTGAATACACAAAAATACATGAAGACAGTACAAATAGCTGCATGTGCCAAGCACACAGGGCACAGATACCACAGCAAACACACTCGGAATGGGCGGAAGTCACATATCCCTGGTGCAAAGTCTAAATGATAAGAATTCTTGATATGCTATGGAATGAAGATGAAGTTACCTCAACAGACATCTATCATTAATCTCAGACTCAGGAGGTCATAGTATGGTCCTGTACAACACAACAGATACACATTTCAGTCCATCAGACAAGAAGCAGTAGCGAACAGCAACACCAGCAGACCTCCTGTGTACCTGCTTAGCTGTCCCAGAATTCTGCACTGGTGACATCAGTCATTGACAAATGGCTCAAGGTAAAGTTGAGGGACGTTCCTCATGGTGGAGATTGTCCTCAAAACCCCACACCTCTATTATTGCCACCTGGAAGGTTTCGGAGCACAGAGGCTGGTTGTTGAAGGTGTTGCAGTGGCTGGTTCTTCCATAATTCAGATCAGAGTCCAAATATAAAGCTTGTCCATCTCCGCCACCTAGTGGAAGGAAAGATTCAGGCAGGACCAGTTAAATAAGACAATAACAGGTAGCAATGCAGCAGATCTAAAGGATTCATCTGACAATCAGTAAACTAAACATTTTCAAAAAGAAATTAACATTAAATGACCTTCTGAAAATGCTGGTTATCTGGCTATTATACTGACATATTGGCTTTAGTACCGTCTGAAGTCAAGCAGGTGGATCAGGTCAGAAATTAATTTTCATCTGCACATTTGCAAAAGCTGAAACTAAGGCTGCTTTCACACGGAGGCGCTTTAGCGCTAAAGATAGCGCCTGCGTAGCACCTGTAAAGAGCCTCTCCTGTCTCTGAGTGCTTTCACACTGGAGCGGTGCGCTGGCAGGACGGTAAAAAAAATAAAAAAAAAAAAAAAAAAAAAAAAAAAAAAAAAAAAAAAAAAAAAAAAAAAAAAAAATAAAAAAAGTCCTGCAAGCCGCATCTTTGAGGCACTGTGTATACACCGCTCCTACAGCGTCCCTGCCCATTGAAATCAATGGACAGTACCGCCGAAGCAGTGCTTTTAACCCTTTTTCAGCTGTTAGCGGGGGTTAAAAGTGCCCCACTAGCGGCAAAAAAAAAAAAAAAAAAAAAAAAAAAAACCTACGGTAAAAATAACGGGTCTTTACCGCCGACGCCCCCTAACGCCCCAGTGTGAAAGTAGCCTAAAAAAGGTGCAAAATACTTACCTCTTCTCTATGGTCCGCAAGGTCCCTAGCTTTGATTAAATGCCACAAGATGGACTCCCATGCATGTGCAGGAAATCATTTATCCCAACATCAAGGCACTGTGACGAGAATGTACCAGTTGCTGAGAAAATGTTTATTTTACCCATAAATGCAAACTTTAAGATTTAAGAAGTTCAAATAGAGGTGTGATCCAGCAAACATATATAAAAATCCAGCCGCTGGTGTGACCCTTGAGATAGAAGAGTAATCAAAAACACCACCACCATAGAGGGGGGGGGCTTACCAGATCGCAGTGACTTGGCGGGGCTTATACCACCCCAAGTCCAAAAAGGCTTGTTAAATTAGATAAACCAGGTAAAGATGGCAGGTCCTGAGTCTGCATCAGTATCAATGGATCAGCGTCAGACCATCAGTGGGATGTAACATATGGGCCCCAGAACGTAGAAGCTTGCACCATGCAATATGATTGTACAATCTCCAACAAGTCTGAAGCCTGTACAAAATATAGAATGGTTTAGGAGACGCTGATCCATTGATGAGGAGGAGGAAACAACCGCTTTAACTTATGGGCGTGTAAGCTGTGGCCCTCCAGTTATTGTGGAATTACAAGTTCCATCGTGACTTTGGGAGTCATGCTTGTAACGGTCAGTGGCTTGCAATGCCTTATAAAAGACTTGCTAACTGGACAGCAAAAAAAATAAATAAAGCCAAAAAGTGGTTCTCTTGAGTTAGTGTTGTGTTCTTACAGTACACTGTAAGGTTTTTGTTGTTTGCTTTGCAGTTATGCAATTCAGCTGCAGCACTGATCTGTTTATTCTGACAGCAACAGGGTTTGCTTTCAGAATACATAAAATAAACGATTGCAGCACTGTAGGAGATGGGGGGAGAGGAGTATATATGCAGAAGCATGGGGGCTGGGGTGGACTGTGGGCAGATCACCCCCTATGCTTCGGCATATTTTTTTTTTTTTTTTTTTTTAACTTTTCTTGGCAGAGATCTCTTCATCCACATTGAGCAAGATGAATGGAGGAATTATAGGTTCTTTTTTGTTCAGCTCATGGGTTAAAAGAAGAAAAAAAAAAAAAAACCGAACATTGCATGCATGTCCATCATTAGAAGTGGGTGGATGCAGAGCGGTATAGTCTAATGGTGGGAATATGACAAACTAAAAAAACAAAAAAACAAAAACCTATTGTTATCATAGGGGATAGTTACATTCCCTGTGAAAAAAAAAAAAAGGAAAAATAAAAAAAATTCATGCACCCGTCCCACGTGCAAGTCTCGGTCTAGTGTCACAGGTAAACAATTGCACCATGCATGTGCGGTATCACCACAAACGTCAGAGCAGTAATTCTAGCACTAGACCTCCTCTGGAAAGCTTTTAAAAAATGTACATAGTTTGTCGCTGCTGCACGGGTGTGCGCAGTTTTAAAGCATGACCCGTTTGGTATCTATGTACAATAATTGGGCAATATATTGCGTTTTTGTGCAAAAAAATAAAATAAAAAATAAATAAATAAAAAAAAAAGAAGTGTATTTTTTTCCCAAAAAATAAATTGCATTTGGAAAATTGTGGTGCAAATACTGTGACAAAAATGGCAACACCCACTATTATATTCTGTAGGGCTTCTGCTTTAAAAATACATAATGTTTGGGTGTTCAAAGCCATTTTCTAGCAAAAAAAAAAAAAATGTAAATTTTTTTCATGTAAACAAAACAAAGTGTCAGAAAGGCTTGGTCTTCAAGTGGATAGAAGAGTGGGTGATAGAAGAAGAAAGAAGGTCAGGACAGTTCATACCCACCCCCAAATGACTCCTTTTTGGAAAGTAAACACCAAGGTATTTGCCGAGAGGCATGTTGAGTGCATGGAATTTTTTTTCTTTTTAAAGTTTGTAATTTCAGAAACACAAAAGGGGTTGATTTACTAAAGGCAAATCCACTTTGCACTACAAGTGCACTTGGAAGTGCAGTCGCTTTAGATCTGAGGGGGAGATCTGAAATGAGTGGAAGCTCTGCTGATTTTATCATCCAATCATGTACAAGCAAAAATGCTGTTTTGCCTTGCATGTCCCCCTCAGATCTACAGCGAGTGCACTTGTAGTGCAAAGTGGATTTGTCTTTAGTAAATAACCCCCATAGTTGTCAGGTAAGTTAGAAGGCTGGCTGGAGGGTAGCCTGCATTTGTAGGAGGAGTCTGAAGGCTATATATCCCTCCTCCTCGGCTCATTATTGGGTTCCCACCCACCCGTTCATTTAAATTTACATTTCTTACATATTCATTCAGGGTATGCCCTCTTTTAGGCATACTGACCAGCTATGCCAAGTCACACCTCAGGTCTTGGTAGTTAGGGTTATCGCATTTCCAAGTGAAGACTGACTACAAATGATCTATTGCTCACACATGCCGTGGGTATATGTGAAATTGCACCCCAAAATACATTCTACTGCTTCTCTTGAGTATGTGGATAGCACATGTATGAGACTTTTTGCAGTCTAGCTGCTTACAGGACCCCGAAAACCAATCCCAACCTTCAGGCTTTATAAGGGCGTAAAATGGTTATTTTACTTCCTCACTACCCATCAGTTTTGGAGGCCCTGAAATGTCAAATGACCTCTTTTTGGAAAGTAGACATGCCAACAGGGCCGGTGCTACCACTAGGCAAACTAGGCAGCCGCCTAGGGCGCCCTGCTGGCTGGGGGGCTCCTGGCCACTGGTGTTCCTACTCTCTTCTCTCTGCGGCAAGCAACTAAGTCTCAGCATCAGCAGGCAGCCACCGTTCCATTCGCAGATTGTGCCAGAGGCGCAGCTGCGGTGGAGGACTGTGTCTGTCTCCCGTCTCCCGAATGAATTGAAGCAAGCAAACATTCATTGATGGGCACTGGTAGGCTGCATTGATGGGTGCTGGTGAGGCTGTATTAATTGGCGCTGGTAGGTTGCATTTGATGGGCGCTGGTGAGGCTGCATTAATGGGCGCTGGTGAGGCTGCATTGATGGGCACTGGTAGGCTGCATTGATGGGTGCGGGTGAGGCTGCATTAATGGGCACTGGTGAGGCTGCATTAATGGGCGCTGGTAAGCTGCATTAATGGGCATTGGGGGGGCTGTATTGATGGGCACTGGTAGGCTGCATTAATGGGTGCTGGTGAGGCTGAATTGATGGAAGCTGGTAGGCTGCATTTGATGGGCACTTCATTAAAAAGGTGGAGTATACAAGGGCATGGCAAAGGGGGTGGGATCAGGGGTGGAGCCAGGGGGGCGGCAAAATGAGGTTTTGCCTAGGGTGTCAAAAATCCTTGCACCAGCCCTGCATGCCAAGGTATTTGCCAAGAGGTCAGATCTCATTTGTTGCCACAATTTTTTGGAAAAAGAAAGAAAAAAGAAAAAAGGTTTTCCTTTTTTGAATTTTCAAAACATTGTGACAAAAAAGTCAACATGCCTCTCAGCAAATATCTTGGGGTGTCTGTCCAAAACGGGTCATTGGGGGTTGTGCTATCTTGGCTTTTCATGGCCTCCTAAACTGTGATAGGTAGCGAGGAACAGTGGCGGCTGGTGGTCCAAATTTTAGGGGGGGTGCAAAACAGACCTGGCCCCCTCACTCGCACATACACCCCCCCCCCCCCCAGGGCAGGCTCTTGCACTACCTAGTAGATGGCAGGTCTACAGGAGATTGCACAGACTGTATTGTGTATGGTCTGGTGAGAAAGGGGATTGGACAGAGTATGGTCAGCTTTGGGACAATACCAAGAAATAAGCTGCTTTCATATAGGAAAGAGGAGGGATAGCCAAGATATACACAACCAGCAGGAAGGGGTGTGCAGGGATGGATGGATGGACAGGTAGGTGAGTAGGTGGATGGATGCGGTGGATGGATGGATGGGATGAGTGGGTGGATGCGGTGGATGGAGTGAGTGGATGCGGTGGATGGAGTGAGTGGATGGGGTAAGTGGATGGATGGATGGAGTGAGTGGATGGGGTAAGTGGATGGATGGATGGAGTAAGTGGATGGATGGAGTGAGTGGATGGGGTAAGTGGATGGAGATATTTAATGATCAGGGATGGTGGATCTGCCTGTCAGTGTTCTGATCCAGCACAGATCAGTGTAGAGTGAAGGACTTGTCTTCCCCTCCAGCTGTCATCTCCTGTCCTCCCAGCACAATGTCACCATCCAGTATGATCAGACCCCCCTGCCAGGGAGCAGCTCTGGTCTCTGCTCTCAGACTGGATGTAAATACAGCTGGATGAGATGAGGAGAGGAGATGAGGAGAGGAGAGATGAGGAGAGGAGAGAGAGAGGAGAGGAGAGGAGAGGAGAGGAGAGGAGAGGAGAGGACAGCCTGAACAACATAACATCTAGCATTATCCACTCGTGCCAGGCTGCCCCTCCCCCTACCTGACACACATTAAACAGTAGAAGCCCAGATGAACTGTCTCCGGAATGTGCCTCTCAAGTCTCAACCCTTTAGTGCACTCCCCCCCCCCCCCCCCCCCCCCTGCTGCAGGTCTCAGAGCACCTAAAACATTTCCTAATCTTACCTGTCCCGATCACCGGCCGACTCCTCTGCTCCTGTTCAGACCTGCAGTCAGGAGGAGTGATTCGTAAACCCGGAAGTGATTGGCTGGTCCGATAAAAGCACCGCCCTACATCCTATGGACCAGCCAATCACTATCCACCATCAGGACATACAATGCAGAAGAATGCCCCAATGAGCGTCTTGTGGCACTCTGCATAGCGCCACAAGGCATAAAAAAAACCCGCAAATGAAGCGTTTTGCCGGCAATCACGGGATTGCATTGGCATGACGCTCCTATAGTGCACTGTGACCGGCGCCCGCCCCGAACACAGTGCACTTAAAAGGAACCTTTTTTTTTTTTTAATTTTTTTTAAAGGGACATTTTTTTTTTGTGACTGGCTTTAGGGGGGGGGGGGGGCGGGCGGCGCCCATGCGCCCCCTATGGATGGGCCGCCACTGGCGAGGAAGTGAAATGAGCAATTTACACCCTTTGAAATCCTGTAGGCGGTGATTAGTTTTCAGGGTCCTGTGTGTGGCAAGACTGCCAAAAAATGTCACATGGGTTATCCCCTTAGAAGCAGCAGAATGTATTTTGGAGGTGCAACTTCACATATGCCCATGGTACGTGTGAGCAATATATAATTTAAGTGACAACTGTGTAAAAAAAAAAAAAAAAAAAAAAAAAAAAAAAACACCCAAACACACACACACACGTTTGTAGACGCTATAACTTTTGCGCAAACCTATCAATATACGCTTTTTACCAAAGACATGTAGCTGAATACATTTTGGCCTAAATGTATGACAAAATTTGAGTTTACTGCATATTTTTTATAACAAAAATTAGTTCAAAATTTTGGTATTTTTTCGTTTATATTACAAAAAGTAAAAAAAACACCAGAGGTGATCAAATACCACCAAAAGAAAGCTCTATTTGTGGGAAAAAAGGATAACAATTTTGTTTGGGTACAACATTGGATGACCACGCAATTACCAGTTAAATTCACGCAGTGCCAAATTGCAAAGAATGCTCTGGTCAGGAAGGGGGGTATAACCTTCCAGAGGTTAAGTGGTTAAACATTTAAAGCAATAATAAAATAGGCCTGTATTACACTTTTTGCTCCAACTACTCACCTATGAGAATGCATTCTGTGCTCCCAGCCATGAACATGGAGGCCGTTTTGGATGGAAGGTTGAAGTGGCGAGTGGCCAGGAATGGAGACAGGCGATCAGAAGGGTCCGTGCCATCAGCTGTGTCTTGGGAAGAGTTTGATTCTTGGTCAGCTGTTGCACTTACTCTGCCGAGCTCGGGGTGTTTGATGATCACCCACTCGTAGCGCTCCACCTCTGGCTGAAGCTAAACAAACAGAATCAATTAAGACTAAAAAAAAGACAAAAGACTAACCTATCTAGCCTGTAAAGCAAAGCTTGCTATCCATACCTTTTCTGAAGCCGATCCGTTCCCATGCTGAGCTGCCATTGGTGGCTTCTCTGTGTAGGCGGGTGCAGAAAAGGGAAGCGACAACGGAAGCCCCATAGTAAGTCTATGGGTGACATCACTTCCCTGGCATTTCACAGCCGTTGTAGGCTGCGTCCTGCACAGAGTTTCCGCTGCTGGAGACCAGACCGAAGCAGCTTCATAAAAAGGTATGTATAGCGAGTTTTGCTTTACCGAGCTAGATAGGTTAATCTTAGAGTGTGTCTGCAAGTAGATTTACAGATTTTAGTTTTAGGCTTGGCTTTCACTTTAAAAAGACAAACCTGCGAGTTGCATATGCAAAATTGCCCTACTAGAACACAGTACAGATTTACTTTAAGGACTAGCATGTAAAGGCTTTAGTTATTTCCTTCCAACCTCTGTAGCCAAAACCAATCAATATACACTTATTGCATTTTTTTTTACCAAAAATATGAAGAATTTTTTACTGCACGAACTCCATGTAAGTAATTAGGGTGTTATCACCCTCTACAATATGTCATAATCAGTTACCAGTAGATTCATTATATATTTTATTATATTTCCAAAGATGTCCCCCTACACCTGCCCCTGATGAGTGTTCCTTACACGAAACGCGTCGGGCATCTGGGATATAGATCTATGTGCACAATATACCATCAACTTGGAACATCATTTATTTATATACTCTTTTTATCATGTATTTACTGTTTTTATCATCTCTACCAATTTACTCACTCTCCCTTTACTAGTGTCGCTACATTGTTGCATGTATGTAGACAAATGTTTGAATGTACAGTTTATTTAAAAAATATGAAGAATACTGTGACGGACCTCGTACCCAAGATGTCCGCCGTAACTGCTTCCTCTGTCCGGTACCACACAATCCAAGACCCCCTTAGCTTACCCAGTCACCAGACAACACCAGTGTAGGGTACATCAGGAATGAATCTTTATTTGACATGTCACACTTATATACAGTTGACAGATGACTCAAGCCTAACCTAATTAGCATGAGCTAATTATCTTAATCAACACTGGGCTCCATCATTCAATTGCAGGGTTAATTAGCACACACAACAATAGGTGAAACACTTCTACAAGCCAGACTATACTCAATTACATAACACAGGTGGCTGGAGTTCATGAGTCATGACATTAGCGTCTCTTGCTAATATGCCAAATACACATACAGATTCTATGTGTATTGGGGGGCCAGCATGGACCTGAATCCAAGTATCACCAGCTCAGGGGTCCCAGGCTTGCAGCTCAAAGAGCACTGTTCCCCCAAATGCCAGGGCCCATAATCGCAAGGCAACAGGCTCGCACTCAGTCCCCTCCAACAGCCCGTGTCCCGGCTAGGTCCGTCACATTTCTCCCCTTTCGGCAGGAGACTAACACAGGAGGAGACCCCAGACGGGTTGACTCCGAAGTTAGTCAGTGGTTCCAGTCCTCTAATGCCTGTACCCACACAGTACCCCAAACAAATTGTTCCAAACAGAGCATGACTCACCCAGCCAACTTCTGCCTCTCTCATAGAACATATCCGCCGCTGGGGAGAGGCCTGGACTGGCCCTTCTCCCTGGAGTCTTTTCATCCGCTGGAGAGAAGACAGGGTGACTGGGCTCACACCATCATGCTGTTGGGGATCTGGGCCGACAGCCCAGCATCCCTGGGGTATACAGGTGGGGACTGCAGTCCCATCCCCCTTTACAGGAAATCTGTCCTCTTTTAGTTGCGGGCAGAGGCCAGCAGCACTCTGTTCCGTTGCCAGCAGTTCAGGTGGGTGTAGGAGCTTCCCTACATCATCTCCTCCAGCTAACTGTTGGGGAGAGAGGCCGACTGCCCCAGCTCCCTGGAACTCCGCAGCTGTTGCTGGTGCTGGACAGAGGTGGGTAGCACTCTGCCCTGTTGCCAGCACTTCTGCTGGGGACTCCACATCCTCCGCTCTGGTTAACCGTTGGGGCAGGAGGCTGGCTTCCTCCACTCCCAAATTGTGTAGCTGCCATTGGGAAGGGGAGCCGGCTGCTTCCTTTTCCATTCCCTCATCTGGCTGCTGGGATGACATGTCTGTGGTATTGTCTCCCAGGTGCACGGATCTTTGCTGGGGAGGAAAGACCGCTTTCTCCACCCTGGCCGACTGTTGAGGAGGGACAACAAACACCTCCTCTCCCTTCTCCCCCTGTATCTGCTGCTGGGAAGTGATTGCCACCTTCTCACCCTGAGCCTCCAAAACTGCCACAGGTGTGGGGCAGAGGTCTTGGACCCTCTGTCCGGTGACCTGCGCTTCAGCTGGGGAAGTTCCTTGTAACTCCACGGATACTGCTGTTGGTGCTGGGCAGAGCTCAGTGAAGTTTGGCCCTAATACCAGCTCTTCTGATGGAGGCTCATCAGGTTGTTTTTCCTCAGCAGAAAAGTCTATTAAATCCCCATGCTCTACAACTGATGGCTGGGGATAGAGGTTCACCATCTGTTCGTGGAACCTAGAAGATGCCATCGGTGCTGGGCAGAGGTTAGCAGAGCTTTGCCCTGTTGTCAGCACTTCAGCTTTGGGGATGGCAATCTCCAGATTTTCCACTGCCGATTCTCTGGCATGCTGCTGGACAGGCACATTCCTCCATCCAACCTCGTCTTGTGCAGTAACAGGTTTGTCAAGGTCAGTCAGCACTTGCTGCATCCGCCATAAGACCTCCGCGTCCATAGCTGCGGGGGCAGGTGGGCAAAGCACTCTGTTACTATGCCACATTGCTGACTCTTCAGCCAGGATTTCAGAGCTGTCTGCTGGTATTTCCTGATAGTCCCAGGCAAAGGGAGCCCCACCCTGCTGCTGAGCAGAGTCTAGCAGCTGTATGTAGGCAATCTCCAGCTCCCATTCCTGAGCGGCCAGGAACTCCAAATCTTCCTGTGCCCAGAGCACTTCCGAGACGTTCAATCTTTGCTCTCTGTGCTCCATTATTTCCTCCAAACGCCACTCCAGATCACTCCCAAAGTCGGGGTCCTCGGACAGCCTCCAGTACAACAATCCCAGGCCATTATAATCAAAGCCTTCCGTGGGCCTGTCATCCGCTGTCCACGGGCACACTTGGGCTACATACCACCGGAGGGCTCTGTAGCTCTCGTCCAAACGCATTTCTGCCCGGATCAGCCTGCTTAACTCAGCTGTCCACTCCTGCTTCGGTTGTTCCCCCAATAACACATTCGTACTTCATACTGCGACCAGTACCTTACATGGATGGAGGGGAGAACTTTTCCCTGGTGTCGCTGCTCACAGGCTAGCGCTTCTTTCCAGAGTTGTAGGCGAACAGAATCATACCATCCCAGCAGGACCTGCACCGATACTGGTCCTCTGTGCTGTATCCGCATCTCTCGCAACCTCCTTCCGAATTCCTCTTCCATGATGACGTATCTGTACCTCTGCTATCCGGGCCTTGGATCCAGGTGATGGTTTGGATGTGTTCACGACAAGGAAGCACGATCCCACCGCTGCCAGCCAATTGTGACGGACCTCGTACCCAAGATGTCCGCCGTAACTGCTTCCTCTGTCCGGTACCACACAATCCAAGACCCCCTTAGCTTACCCAGTCACCAGACAACACCAGTGTAGGGTACATCAGGAATGAATCTTTATTTGACATGTCACACTTATATACAGTTGACAGATGACTCAAGCCTAACCCAATTAGCATGAGCTAATTATCTTAATCAACACTGGGCTCCATCATTCAATTGCAGGGTTAATTAGCACACACAACAATAGGTGAAACACTTCTACAAGCCAGACTATACTCAATTATATAAACACAGGTGGCTGGAGTTCATGAGTCATGACATTAGCGTCTCTTGCTAATATGCCAAATACACATACAGATTCTATGTGTATTGGGGGGCCAGCATGGACCTGAATCCAAGTATCACCAGCTCAGGGGTCCCAGGCTTGCAGCTCAAAGAGCACTGTTCCCCCAAATGCCAGGGCCCATAATCGCAAGGCAACAGGCTCGCACTCAGTCCCCTCCAACAGCCCGTGTCCCAAAAAAAAAAAAAAAAAGAAGGCCTATAAAGTTGTGAGATTATCCATATCAAATAAGCTAAAAAAAAAAAAAAAAAAAAAAAAAAAAAGAAGAAGAAGTGTTTATGATGTCCTTTAGGAGTTCAGAAACCCCATTAGAAGCAGTGTAATTACCGGACTGCCCATAGGTATGGCTTTACTGAATGTATAAAGGAGGACTGTAGGAAGAGCTTCTTACCCGAAAAACAAAACACTCTCCGGTTCCAAAGAAGCTCAGCTTGTTTCCGCTTTTCTTACGTGAATTCCAGTCAGTAGACAGATATGCACCACACACCTAGAAAAACAGACAAAAACACAGAAAAATGGAGAGACACTGAAAACGATCAGTCAACATGAGTAGGCGTTTTTTTTTCCCCCATGGTCAGCAACTACAGGTGTACTATAGATTTCTGCCAATATGTAGCAGGTAAGTTGTAAGCAACCTATGCAGTCAGTCAAGACTTCCATGTTCCTTTCACTAGTCCTAAAGATAGGAGCTGCCCAACACAATGATAACAGCCACCACCTACTGGGATTACCGCAATTCAAAACAAACACCTATCAATAGATGCTGTATTACATGCTCTTCAATTGCTCAGTCACTATGGGTCCTTTCACACGAGCGTTCTGTTTGTTTCAGCAGTTCAGTCACGTTCAAAGAAAAAAAAAAAAAAAAACTGATCATTTGTTTTTTTAATCTACTACCAATGCAAAACGGACCATTTGTCCGTTTACATCCGCTTTTGGTCTGTTCTGTTTAATTTTTTTATATATTTATTTTTTTTTTAAATAAAAAAAGAGATGTCGACGGAAGCGGATGCAAGTGGATAATCATCCGTTTACATTAGTTTTTCCATAGAGCTGCATTGATTTCCATTTTTCCATCTGTCAATGGATGGATGAAATACAGACAGACAAACGGAACGCCGTGTGAAAGGGCCCCATGAGATTCGTTTTCTGTCTTCTGCAAAAAACCCGGTGGATCCTGCTGTTTTCCATCTCCACCTTCTGTCCATGTCCCCAATTCAACTAGGGATTTTGCAACAGTGTTTGCAGCTCTGCACATGCTCAGTTTCCAGTGAGTTTCTATGCTGAGCATTTCCTCCCCATCACATCTGAGCAGCTCATGTGACTATAGAGACATGCAAGCATACACACAGTGGTAAATTAAAGCCCACTCACTCCCTCCTCCAAGTCCACTAATCAGCTAAACACAAATGGGGCGGGATATTACATGTAGATTGATGGAGGCTTCAACTCTTAGTTATTCTAAGACACAGGCTGGAGGGGCGTGACAGACTGACTGCCAGAAATCCACCCACACCATGTTATTGACAAAAAAATTAAAATAAAGATTTGATGTCAAATATACAGTATATTTGTATGACAATAAAAAAAAAATAAAAAAAAATCTTTTGGAATAGAGTTAAAAATAATTAACATCTATAAACTGTTTTTATAGATGTGACCAGTAGCAGAGGACTAGAAGCTCCTCCTGCTTATGTTTCCCTGCAGACAGGCTGGGAAAGAGCTGGGTCAAGTGACAGCTGTATAGCCATTAGGAAACAAAACAAACAAAAAAAAGAAGAAGGTACTGGAGGTTTTTTTTTTTTTTTTTTTTTTTTAATTTAAATAAATTAGTGCCATCGTCTACATACAGAAATAAAATGGTCAATGTAAATTAACCACTTCCTGCCCGGTCAATAGCAGATTGATGTCCGGAAAGTGGTTCTGTTATCCTGACTGGGCGTCATATGTCCTTCAGGATAACATGCCGCCGCGTGCCCGTGGGGGCAGGCATCACGGCGATCGGTGGAGCGGTGTGTCAGTCTGATTTTGGTAAAGATCGTGATCAGCCGTGTCAACAGGAAAAGCCGTTGATCGGCTTTTCCTCACTGGCATCTGATACACGAGTAGAGGAGAGGAGAGCCGACCGGCGGCTCTCCTGACAGGGGGGGTCTGCGCTGATTGTTTATCAGTGCAGCCCCCCTCGGATGCCCGCACTAGACCACCAGGAAAGCCCCCAGGACATATGCCCATTCTGTGCCAATCAGTGCCCACAAATGGGCACTGACTGGCACCATCATGCAACACATAAAATAAGTGATGCCCAGCAATGCCACCCATCAGTGCCACCCAGTGTCTAGCAGTGCCACCCATCAGTACCCACCAGTGCCCATCAGTGCCCGTCATTGAATAAGAAAACGTACTTATTTACAAAACATTTTAAACAGAAACAAAGAAAAACATGTTTTTTATAAAAAAAATTCGAGAAAGGATGGGGAGTTTGGGACTTTAGATGAAACAATTGAATAGTGGAGGTAAGTTACAGTATAACGTATTTTACTTGTTTGACATAGATCTCAAAATATTAAAACAGTTTATATCGCATGAATGCACATGGAGCATGCCCAAAGATTTGGCATAGAACAGGAAGTATATACATACAAACACATGATAGAGGTGGTAAATGTGTAGGGAGGGGGCATACATGTGCCAGTAGCACCATGCCCGGTGCTGGCACACGCACCCACATGATATATATACATCTATCGAATAATATAAAAACATCATGGAGTATATTGATGGTAAATGAATAGAAATTCATATGTGGTGTAGCTGCGACATCGAATGAAGCTCTACGCGTTTCGTGGGTACTCCCACTCGTCAGGAGCGGATGCAGCAGACATTCCTATGGAATATATATATACAAAGAGTAAAAAACCTAAACTCTAGAGAGAATTACACAGATTGATTTTAATAAATGGGGATGGTAAACCAACAACACTCACCAACCTAGACAGCGATCGAGCTGCGGGGTAGCTGGCATAGGGCCCGGCCAAAGAACATTGGTCCACTGCGTGGCGTTGGCGGCATATATTCATATCCCCCATTGTAGTGAGCTGTTCAGTTGATCAGTCTGCTGCTGGGATGTGTGCACACCGGCTACGTTGCTTGCTGGCGATGCCTGGATGCAGCATCAGGGTAAGCTTCCCCCCCTGCTCACATTTCTATTTTTTCCTTTGTTTTCTTTTCCCTTGGTGACGCAATGCGTGTTGATTCAAACACTTTTGCTTATTCATATTTTTCACTTGCTACAAATCCCTCTACGTTGGTCACACTTTATAGATTGATACAACTGCTCACCATCCCTCTATACTGCTATCTTCACACCCCCTGGCACTTTTCTTACCTCGCCATCACCTTCTGTGGAGCTACACTGGGTTTAACCTTATAAAATAATTACCACTTAGAACTTGTTATAGTTGTAACTATATACATATTTCAATATTTTGTTCCCAGATACTCTTGCCTCACGAAGTACATTTCAAGTACTGGCCACAGGGAGATTTCATTCTTACTTTTTCATGCCCCCATATCACCAGATGCTGCATCACTTTAATATGCCGCCTCAGCTCCCGCGGTGGAGCCTATGTTCTTTGGCCGGGCCCTATGCCAGCTACCCCGCAGCTCGATCGCTGTCTAGGTTGGTGAGTGTTGTTGGTTTACCATCCACATTTATTAAAATCAATCTGTGTAATTCTCTCTAGAGTTTAGGTTTTTACTCTTTATATATATATATATATATATATATATATATATATTCCATAGGAATGTCTGCTGCATCCGCTCCTGACGAGTGGGAGTACCCACGAAACGCGTAGAGCTTCATTCGATGTCGCAGCTACACCACATATGAATTTCTATTCATTTACCATCAATATACTCCATGATGTTTTTATATTATTCGATAGATGTATATATATCATGTGGGTGCGTGTGCCAGCACCGGGCATGGTGCTACTGGCACATGTATGCCCCCTCCCTACACATTTACCACCTCTATCATGTGTTTGTATGTATATACTTCCTGTTCTATGCCAAATCTTTGGGCATGCTCCATGTGCATTCATGCGATATAAACTGTTTTAATATTTTGAGATCTATGTCAAACAAATAAAATACGTTGTACTGTAACTTACCTCCACTATTCAATTGTTTCATCTAAAGTCCCAAACTCCCCATCCTTTCTCATTCATTATAGGGATGGAAGCACCTATGGGTGCTTCATTTAAAGTCCCAAACTCCCCCCCAATATATTTATAGAAATTTTCGGTCTTTTTTTATTTGTTGCGCAAAAAATAAAAAATTGCAGGAGGTGATCAAATACCACCAAAGAAAGCTCTATTTGTGGGAACAAAATGATAAATAATTTCTTTGGGTACAGTGTAGTATGACCGCACAATTGTCATTCAAAGTGCGACAGCGCTGAAAGCTGAAAATTGGCCTGGGCGGGAAGGTGTCTAAGTGCCTGGTGTTGAAGTGGTTAAACAATGTGTGCGTTTCACTTTAGGCTTTAAACTATAAAACCTGAAAGCAGATTGGTTATAATCCGTTCCGCCCACCAGTTTTAGTAACTCCCCCCACAGCCTACAATATAGAGCCATCTTGAATACGGTTTCTCAAGCTTGTTAGCTCTCATCAGCACAAATAACAGGGGTACTGCCAAGCAGGGCTCAGAATGGTATGACACAGTACAATCAGTCCAATGATGGACCAAGAGAAACCAGGATGCCCTCAAATACTTTCATAATACAACTGGGTACCAACATTTATAGGTAAAGTTTATCCAGGGAAAATCCAATCCAAAAAGGGATGAAGAATTTTTTTCCCCTCTGCTGTAGGAAATTGGATCATGCTTTGTTGGGGTTGTTTGCCTTCCTCTGGATCAACTGTGGCTGAAGGATTGTGTATATGAGATTGTAAAATTCCCCCCCCCCCTTTTTGGTTAAACTAGATGGACTTTTGTGTCTTTTTTCAACCAGACTAACTATGCAAGTACCGTACGCACAATTCTGTGAAGTCGAGCATTGACACCAAAAAATAAAAGAATTCCATGGGTTTCCAACAAGAAAACTAGTAAGCCCTACTGCAGGATTTTGCCACTATACCTTCCTAGATCAAAAACATGGAAAGTAAAAAAATGTGGCCAATTATATTTCTTTTTTTATAATGCACAACAGTGTACAGAAATGGTCATAAAAAAAAAAAAAAAATGGACAGTTATGTGCCAATTACACTTACCTTATTGCAGTCTTTTCTGAGATATAGTTCTGCTGAAACTGAATGAATGGAGTGATACTAATATTATGAACAAGAGCACCAACAGTTGTTTGTGCAACCCTTTACAATTATAAAAGCAGACAGTACAGATACAATACAAATCAAGAGGGTTAAGAGGACCCTGCTTGTGAAAGCTACTACTGCCGCAATGCTTCTGGGCTTCTAGAAAGCTATGGGGCGGCCATTGTAGTAACCAATTCTACTCAGAAGACAGCAAGGGCAGGAAGTAAATGGCAGACAGATCACAGCATGGAGGCAAGTGTAATTACAGCAGAAGTAGGGCCAAAAAGGTCTTTTGGCCCCAATTCTCCAGTGGGTCCCGGGAGTGCACTTGGTTCTGCACTCCGGTGACCCAGAATCAGTTAAAGCCTGCTGTCGGCGGATATAACAGAGCCGGTCCAGGCTCTTCAGGGATCCTGACAATGTCGGGGTTCGCCCAGAAGCCTGGACCGACAGCTAGCTCAGCGTGCCACAGAGCCTGAGCCATCCACTCCTGCCCCCTCCAGTGAGCACCGGAGGTGGTAGAGAAGAGAATGGTGATTGACAGTCAGCTTTCGGTGCTCAGAGCGGACCGGAGAACTGAGTGATCAGCAGTCTTTGATCGCTCAGCTCTCAGTGTAGAAATGGCGGGGTACAGCAGCAGCATCGGATTCATGCTGCATCTACATTGGTGAGTATGTAGGTTAATTAATTTTTTTTTTTTTTTTTTTTAACAAAACCAAGTTTATTGAGCATAAAACATACAAGAATAAGTATTCACAGCTTAGGTGCAACAGGCACCATATAAACGGGTTACAAAGAAGAGAATTTGACATGTCTGGAGGGGTAAGTGCCAGTTTACATTAAAAGTGCTTTACATACATACAGGCAAGTGCAGTACCATGGGCTTCATAGTTCCTCACTGGGGCTTTGTCTTATGTAATGGGGCCGCAGGGCCGTGCTGGATGCCGGTCCAGGGGGGGGGGGGTGAAAAAGACTTAGTTAGACTTACCGGTGACGGTATTTCTAAGAGCCTTTCAGGACAACCCTGGAGAGAGCGCAGCTCCGCCCACTTTTCAGGAAACACATGCTTGACCTTTAAAACCCCTCCTCTTCCACCATGGCTTCAGTTATTGGGGACCTCCGGCATACTGGAAAACAAAGCACAGAGAACCACACAAAAAACCATGACAGATACTTGTATCCTTTTTATGCATTCAGAAACACAAGGGAGGGAACTAGGGGTTGTCCTGAAAGGCTCTTAGAAATACCGTCACCGGTAAGTCTAACTAAGTCTTTCTCAAATCGCCTTTCAGGACAACCCTGGAGAGGATAACCGAGAAGCTTACCTAGGGTGGGACTACTGCCTGCAGTACCTTCCTGCCAAAGGCCTGATCTGCAGCTGACAGTAAGTCCAGCCTGTAGTGCCGAAGGAAGGTCGAGTAGCTTGACCACGTGGCCGCATTACAGATCTGATCAGGCGTAGCACCGGCCCTTTCAGCCCAAGAAACTGCTGTTGCCCTTGTGGAGTGGGCAGCAATCCCCGCTGGGGGCACTTCCCCTTTGGCCTTGTAGGCCTCTGCAATAGCCCCCCTAAGCCACCTGCCCAAGGTGCTCTTCGAAGCTTTTTCCCCTTTGCGGGGTCCTGAGAAGATCACAAAGAGGGCATTAGACTTCCTGAACTCCTTAGTGACCAAAAGGAACTGCAGAAGACATCTCCTTACATCTAGCGTGTGGAACGCCTCCTCGCCTGCGTTGGCAGGAGCTGTAGAGAAGGTAGGCAAAACAATTTGCTGGGAGCGATGAAACTTCGAGGAGACCTTGGGCAGGAAAGCTGGGTCTGTTTGAAGAACCACTCTGTCTGGGAAAATTCTAAGGAAAGGTTCCGTAACTGCTAGAGCTTGCAGCTCACTAATACGCCTTGCTGACGTAATAGCCACCAAAAATATAGTTTTCAATACTAAATCTTTTAAACAAGACCCCTGTAGGGGTTCAAAAGGTGCCTCCATAAGCCCCTGAAGGACAATGGATAAATCCCAACTAGGGAAAAAGGTAGGAGTCACTGGCCTATTTCGAGGCAGAGCTCTAAAAAAAATCTGGAAATTAAAGTCTCCCTGGACAGGGTTTTTTCAAAATAAACAGATAAAGCTGCTACCTGCGTTTTCAGGGTGCTAGCTGCTAATCCTTTTTCCATCCCCTCTTGGAGAAATTCCAAAACGGACACTACACTTTTGACCTGGAATCCCTTATAGGTACAGTACGAATTAAATTTTTTCAAAACTTTAAAGTATATTGCCCTAGTCACCTCCTTTCTACTGGACAGGAGAGTCCTGACTACTCTATCGGACAGGCCTCTAGCTTTTAGGAGGTCTTTTTCAGAAGCCAGGCCGTTAGCTGAAGTCTGCCTACTTCTGGGTGAACCACCGTTCCCTGCAACAGCAGGTCCTCCCTGACTGGCAGCCTCCACGGAGGCTCCACTGCTAAGCCTAGGAGAGCCGAAAACCAGGGCCTTTTGGGCCAGTAGGGTGTGATCAGGATCATACCGATCCCCTCTTCCCTGAACTTCCTCAGTACCAACGGAATTAAAGGGAAGGGGGGAAAGGCATAGCACAGGTGGTAGTGCCATGGGTGAGCCAGGGCATCCAGACCCACGGCTCCGTCCTCCCTGTGCAGGGAAAAGAAACTGCGGACCTTGCAGTTCTGCCGATTGGCAAAAAGGTCTATTTGAGGAGACCCCCACACTTTGGTGATCATAAGAAAGACGTCTTGATTCAGAGCCCATTCTGCCTCCAACAGCCTTTTCCTGCTGAGCATGTCCGCAAAAAGGTTTAAGGAACCCTTCAGGTGGACTGCCGAGAGGGAGGCTACCCATGGTTCCGCCCAACTGAAAAGTTGCTCGGCTAGGACCATAAGAGCACTGCTCCTGGTTCCTCCCTGTCGCTGTACATAAGCCACCGCGGTCGTATTGTCCGAGAGGATCTGGACATGATGACCCCTCACTTCCTCTCGAAAAACTCGAAGGGCTAAGAGAATGGCCCTGAGCTCCCGCCAGTTTGACGATCTTCGCGACTCTGTTTTGGTCCAGGTCCCTTGTGTCGTCAAACCGTCCAGATGAGCCCCCCAACCCCAAGCACTCGCGTCTGTTGTGAGGCGCTTGTCCAACGGGAAGACCCACGGGAGACCTCTGGAAAGGTTGGTCGGACACCTCCACCACCATAGAGCCCTTTTTACTCTTACCGTGAGCCTGATTTGTTTCTCTAGAGAAACCTGATGCGACCAGGACTTCAGGATATTTGCCTGAAGAGGCCTGGCGTGAAACCGAGCCCAAGGTACTGCCGGTATTGCGGCTGTGAGAAGCCCCAGAACCTTCATGGCAGAACGAACTGAGATTGCACAGTTCGTTTGGACCTGCTTCACTGCCGCCTGGACCTTTTCCCGCTTTGCCTGCGGGAGAAAAACTCTCTGGAGGACTGAGTTGATTACATAACCCAGGAAAGTTATTTCCTGACTTGGTACCAGGCTTGACTTCTCTAAGTTGAGGAGCCACCCCAGGCTTCTGAGGTGGATTTGAGCAACCTGCAAATTCACAGCTACCTGCTCCTTGGAGTCTGCAAAAAATAGAAGGTCGTCTAGATAGGGTACTACGGGGATACCCTTCAGCCTCAGGGGCTCCAGAGCTTCCGCCAAAATCTTCGTGAAGATCCTGGGGGAGGATGAGAGTCCGAAGGGCAGAGCCCTGAATTGCAGGTGCCAAACGGACTCCCCCAGATTGACTGCCAGCCGCAAAAATTGCTGGGAGGTCTGGGCAATTGGAATGTGTAGGTAAGCATCCCTTAGATCTAGGGATGCCAGGAAACAATTCGGCATTAACAATTTCGTTATCGAGTGGATGGTGTCCATACGAAAATGTTTGTACCGGATCGAACGGTTTAGGATCTTTAGATTTAAGATCAACCGAAATTTTCCTGAGGGTTTTCTGACTAGGAAAATGTGGGAGTAAAACCCCTGCCCTTGTTGATGTTTTGGGACCTCGACAACCACCTCTTGCTGTACCAGATCCTGCAGCAGGTTCGTCATGGCAGAGGCCTTGTCTTGATCCCTTGGGAGGGTCGTGACATAGAACCTGTTCGGAGGAGGTTCTAGAAACTCTAGGTTGTAGCCTTGGGCGACAATACTCCTCACGAATGGGCTCGGAGTCATCCTGTTCCATTGCGGAAGGAAAGCTGACAGCCTTCCTCCTACTGGAACCAGACCGTCATTTGCTTTTGGGTGTATGGTCGGAGGGAGCTCTAAACAGGACTCCTCCCCTACCTCTACCCCTCTGGGGAGCCCAACGGCTTCTGTTATCTTCCCTACTTTTTTGGGGCTGCTGAACAGCACGAAAATTTTTCTTCGGTGCCTGTTTCTTCTTAGTAGGGAAGGCCTTCTTTTTATCAGCAGTTCTGTCCAAGATGGTTTCCAGATCTGGCCCAAAAAGTAGGTCCCCAGAAAAGGGAAGGCCACATAGCCTAATCTTTGAGGCCGTGTCACCCGACCATGTCTTTAGCCAGACAGCACGACGGGCTGAATTAACTAAAGCAGAAGACCTAGCTGCCAACTTGATAGACTCGGCAGAGGCGTCGGCCATGTATTTTACTGCCTTCAGGATCAAAGGGAAAGATTCCAAGAGGTCTTTCCGAGATGTCCCTGCCTCAATATGACTCTTTAGTTTCTCCACCCAGCATTCTAGGTTCCTCGCTACTACCGTGGAAGCCATGGCTGGTTTGAGGCTAGCTGCCGCAGAATCCCATGCCTTTTTAAAGGAGGCCATCAGCCCTCTTATCCATCGTGTCTTTGAGGACCCCCATGTCCTCAAATGCCAAATCAGTGCGGCGTGAGGCCTGGGAGAAAGCGGCATCCACCCGCGGCTTTTTATTCCAAACCTCCGACTCTTTGTCGTCGAATGGGAAGCGCCGTTTGAGGGTTTTGGAGAGAAAAGGACCTCTCTCAGGGTCCTTCCACTCCCTTTTGACTGTGTCTGATAGTACCCGATGGACCGGAAAAACCCTGGTTTTGGTGTCATCCAGGCCCTGATACATTCTGTCATGGACTGACAGTTGGACCTTTTCTTCCTGAATGTCTAAGGTAGTATATATACCTTTAAGTAGGTCATCTACTTCTTCTAGGGAAAGTTTGTACCTAGACCTACGGTCCTCATCCTCCTCTTCCCCCTCATCCTCTGAATCCCTGAGGGAAGGAAGAGTGCTTGTCCCCTCGTCCTCGGAATCCAGGATCTCCAGCTGTCTGGAGGTGGATTGTCTAGGACTTAGTGGTGGCTGCTGGCTAGTGCCCTGTCCTGCTGGGTTCTGAACCAACATGGTTTTTACAGAACTCAGGGAACTAGCAATCTCCTTAACAGAGGAGAAGAGGTCCCTGTACTGCTGGGAGGACTCTTCCTCCACCAGCTCCCTAATGCAAGCTTTGCAAAGGGCTTTTTGCCAAGATTCCCGCAATGGTACTTTGCACGAGGGGCATTTCTTCTGGCCTGAAGGGTTAGATCGTTTAGTTTTCCCCAAGACAGTCTCCTAAAAGAAACCAAAAAAGGAATGTCTTACTGCTACTGCAGAGGGCCCACTAAAACAAACAGTGCTCACACCGACCACCAACAGGGAGAAGGACAACACCCCACTGTGACAAACAAAGGGGAAAAGACACAGCCACCATAAACCCACAGGTCTGAGTGACAGTAACCTCAGAAACCTGAAGGGGCAGGCTCCCCTGAGGGAGGGAAATACAGTTCACAAGGAAAAAACATAAGCCCATAAGGGTAAGAATCAAGAGCACCGTTGTGCCCCTCTTACCTGGGCCTGACCGGTGCTCGTGGTGCCTGCCTCCACCGACGCTGACGATCTCTCTTCCATCATGCAGAGAGCGCAGCGGGGACTGAATCTGACACAGCTGATTTTAAAACTCCCGGGCGTTGCGTCATTACGCTGGCCGGAAGCTTGCACACGGTCTATGGACCCGCCCCCTAGCCCCTGCGTTGTCAGGCGACCGGAACCACTCGTCGCCCCGCCCAAACAGGAAGCCGCGTCACTGGCCGCCGCGTCATCCGCCCTCCAGAGGGGACCCGGAAGCCAACTCAGCGCCAGCGCGCGAGATTCAAACTCGGGCTCCCGGGTCCAAGACGCCTCGACCTCCTGCTCGGCCATTGCTCCCCTAAGCTGGACAAGGCTGGGGACTCCGGAACACCCTCCGAACGTACCAGGAAGGTGCTGGGATGGTCGTTTTGCCGCGAATCGCACCTCACCGAGGTAAGGCCTTTCAGCTCCCCCTGGAGAGATCGCAGCCCTGCTGGTTCCCACAAGTGCTTCCACATGGCGGAGGAAACACAAATAACTGAGGCCATGGTGGAAGAGGAGGGGTTTTAAAGGTCAAGCATGTGTTTCCTGAAAAGTGGGCGGAGCTGCGCTCTCTCCAGGGTTGTCCTGAAAGGCGATTTGAGAAAACACTGTGCATAGGTTATGTGAGTGTTACCAACCTAAAATAGAACTGCACCGTCACAAAACCTACATCAGTACGTGTCCTGCAACCTGAAAGTGGTTGTAAACCATGGACATTAAATATTAACAAAGAATATCCCTTTATAGTGTGTACTTGTCTCAGTCCAGAGCGTTAAAAAGGTAATTTCTGTCCGCTGCTTCATTCCTCTGCTATCAGCATGAATCACTTCTGACAAGTTTTCCTGACACAGGAAAAAAAAAAAAAAAAAAAAAAAAAAAAAAAGTAACAAGGGGGTGGACCTCCAGCTGACTGACAGCCTCAGCTCAGTTCCTGTGTAAGTGTGAGGGGGTCCATTCCCTCCAACCAGCTCTCAGAGGTCTCCTCACTGAACGCTGCCGAGTAACTCCAGCTCCCCGCCCACTTTTTTCTGAACTCTCAGACAAGCTTATAAATTCAGCACTTCGTCTGCGGTCTTCTCTACAGGCCTTCAAAACAGATACAACTTATGCAGGGGGGGATTTGTTTCATCTCCATCACCGGTGGATAGTGCGTTCACTGGGTATAATTGAAGGGTGTACAACCTCCTTAAGACTGAATTCACACCCAATTCCATCAATTTTTTGTGCGTTTTGACATGCATTAAGACGCTATGCATTTTGCATGTTTCTTGTGACATCACATCCTGCTTGTGGGTTAGAGAAGGAGTGAGTGAAGATATTCGTTTTTGAAGAGTTTTTTTAGTAAACAGGATGTCTAGCAAAACAATGCTGACTAGAATGCACCGGCTCTGCACACATTGCTCTCCCCCCTCTAACCAATTCCCCAAAGATGGCTGCTGGTAAAAAAAAAAAAAAAAAAAAAAAAAAAAAAAAAAAAAAAGGTACAAAATTCATGACAACACATAGTTTTCTTCCTTGACTTGCATGTTACACGTTTACATGCATTGCATTATGCATACATGTTGCATTTTAAAGCAATGCAGCGTTTTAGTGCAAGTGGGTCACATTGAAAACCTCGGCTTTCTAAGTCTGTGCATTGACCAGCATTATACAAGTGCACTAAAATACAGATCAATGCACTAGTGTTAATTAGCCAAGAATTAACCCCAAAATTAAAGACCATTTCTCAAGGGGACTTACTCACAGCAGCATGACCTAGCTTTCAGCTTGAATCCATCTGTGCTGTGAAGCCGTTTCTGGTCACCACTAGAGGGCGCTGCATAGAGACAGGAGGCCGGCTCTGCATTTTGCTGAATGGCCAACCTGTCACCCTAGACTAGATTCATTAGAACACAGCAGAAGAACGCAGGGGACAATGCTGCAGAAAACAGGCCTTGACTATGTAAATGTCATTAGAGATGTAATACGAAAAGGGTGCAATACCCTACTCCCCGATCGGCCAGGCTCCCTCCATCTGTGCGATAACAGAGTGCAACAACCAGTGGGAGAGTCTTATAGAAGAGGCTTCGGGGGGACTGATCACATAGATGGAGGAAGTCTGCCAGAGCGAGGAAATATAATCTATTACTCCATTTCTATACTTCTAGATTTTAGGAGCATTTAACGCGGTAGTTCGTTGCAATTCTCCAAGTTGGGCTTTAAATCACAGACCCACAACAAGCTGCATACAAGAGTCAGCATTCCTTCACATATACTTGTTCCGGGTCAGTGAATCAAACTGCACTGCAGGTAAAGTATCAGCATGGCCACCTGGGAACTAGCATACACACAACAGGAAATCGTCATCCTTCATTCTCTCATGATGGGTTCACATTAAGTAGGAGTAAGGCCCCATACACACTATTCAATTTTCTGAAGATTTTTTGTCTTCAGATTTACCAAAACCATATAATATGGAGGTCAAACCTTAAGAGTTTCAATTTGTATGCAATCAGGTAGGCCCTTGTACTACATGATTTTGGTAAATCTGAAGATAAAAATCTGCAGAAAAATCTATCAATCTAATGTGTATGGGAAAATCTAATGGTGTGTATGGGGTCTTATCCATCAAACTGTTATTTATTTAAACAGGTAACCAGACTGCAAATTTTAAGGGCTCCAAGGACAAGTAAAAATATATACGGTAAGTGGTGGGGATTTTTCGTCTAAGGTTGTCAAGACTCAAAACAGAAGGAATAAAAACCTGGACTTGGGTCCCCTTTACATGACCGTTCTGATTGGACGGTCCATTCACCAACAGGGACCGGCAGGTGTAAACAGACTTGTGTCTATTTACACCTGCCCACCTCCAATACGATCCATAAAAAAAAAAAAAATAAAAAAAAAAAATTTAAAAAAGAAAACCCACACAAACACGGGAAGGGGATCCATTTCCCTTTGACTAGGCCAGGGGTGTCAAAGTCAAATTCATCACGAGCCACATAAGCAATAAGGTTGCTTTAAAAAGGACCAGTTGCATCTGTAAGACTAGATGTCCAGAGCACCCCCACCATCGGAAGTCAAGAAACCCCCCACATCACAATGCACCCCCCTTGCCTTATGCTGCTGCCGGGAAGATACTGGGCTGGCAAGTATAAAAGGGTCTGGAGGAGGACTGGAGTCAACTGCTGAATGCCGAGACCAAGGAAGGCAGAGACAAGGGGGTACTGCGGCTGCACAGAGAAGCACAGGATCTGCTGGAGAAGTTCTGTCCTCTCTGCTGCCAACTACTGAGACAAGGCTGGGTTGGAGAGGAGGTGGGTGCCACAGCTGCAGGAGAGGTGCAAGGACCACAAGAAATGACCTGGCAGGCCAGATTTGGCTCACAAGTCTTATGTGCGACACATGGTCTAGGCAGATCAGATTGGAGGGCTGTCGTGTTTACATGGACAGCAGAGCCCATTTACATCTGGCCACCCATAGAGCACAGTAAAGCTTGCAGCGTTTAGGAGTGCTGTATAAACTGTATATAACCTCAGCTACATACAGTATACAGTGCTTGATCCTGCAGCAGGATGAGACCTTCTCCTTCCACACTGGGAAGGTTATGAAGCACATGTTACTTAAAAGTTCCAGTAACTTTCAGATGCAACTAAAACATTTCTGAAGTTTTGCATTTCAGTGTCAGGCAAACTGTATGCAATCTACATGTTCTTCCTATCATTTTTGTTTCCTCTGACCATCCCTGATCCAAAAAGCATACTGGTATGTTAACTGGCATGCGATCAATTATCTGGACAGTGACTTAAAGTCGTTGTAAACCCTTTACAACTGCTTTCACCTACAGGTAAGACTAGATCAAGGCTTACCTATTAGGTGCTGGGAATGTCTCCTAAACCTACACGGTTTATTTACAATTCCCTGTACGACGAGTTCTGTGCATGCGCCGATGTATTCAGCACATGCGCACTTTAGAAAGGTCACGCTCTGACATTTCTAGCTCGGGTCATGTCGCGACTGGCGGCTCCCGTGCGCATGCGCTGAGTGACGTCATGCAACTTCGGCAAGTCACAGAGGCGGAGTTCGCAGCTTTGGAAGAAAGAGGGCTGAAGATGGACGCTCCCAGCCAGCGGGGACAATCTCAGGCTTCTGTGTCAGGTAAGTGACACATAATGGTTTACTTTCGCTTAAAGTGCTCTTTGCATAACAACATTTTTAATTAAAAGCTTTTTTTTTTTTTTTTTTTTTAATGACCAAAAAAAACAAACACTTTTTGGGGGCATACTTCTCTTGTGGGCCACAGTAATGCGCTTAGTCATGCTCTTCTGTGACCCAGAATCAGATGACAGTCTGCCGTCAGCTGACGTCACATAGCCACTCCAGATGCTGTTAGGATCCACCCAGATGCCTGATGGATAGTTGACTGAGCCTCTCAGTGTGCAGCTGAGAGTCAGAGCCAGCCACTTCCGCCTCTTCTCCTGTCCCACCCTCCAGTGAGCGAGAGACCGTTCTCTGCTCAGGGCAGACCTTGGACTGAGCAATCGGCAGTCATGTGATCATTTAGTTCTCAGGCTTGGAGATGGAGAGAGACATCACAGCGATGCTGCAGCATAGATGTGAATATATAGTTTTTTTTTTTTTTCCCCCATATCTCCTTTAAAAATACTGCAGATCTGAGCCAAGGTTACAATTATCAGTCTGTGTATGCCATAATACATACCTCTTGGCTGCTGGTTTTGATCAGGAGTAGGGTGGGCTCATGGCCTTCACAATGCAAGAAAAACCTGAAAACAAAAAACAGAAGCGGTCAGCCAGAATAAAAGGCCAAGTCAGTTTAAATGCCACTGGGGATAATAAAAAATAAATAAATTCCTGCATAAATTATGCAAAACAGAAACCACTACTACACAAAAATAAAAAAATCGGAAGGAAGAAATATTTACATGTGGTGTTCATATTAAATAGATTTTGTATGCATTACAAAATTGAAAGACAATATGCTGTTCAACATGTGGGTATGGCTCCCACCTCTAGGAGCATTGGACACTATATAAAGAGGCCTAGCTCCAACCAGTGTCTATACCCCGACACCTAAATACAAGCGGAACTGTGTCCTAGAGAAAAAGCATTTCTCCCAGTGTTTTTTGCGGGATATGGGACTATTCTGCAAACCTGTGTAAAGTTCTTAAAGCAGTTCCAAAAAAAGGAAAAAGGGGAGAAGGAGGATATAATATGCATTTCAAAATGTTTTACAAAAAAAAAAAAAAAGGTGTGGCATGCATTTGTATTCAGCCCCCTTTACTGTGATATCCCTTACTAAAGTCTAGTGGAACCAATTTCCTTCAGAAGTCTCTTAAGTAGTAAATAGTGCAATTTAATCTCAGAATAAATACAGCTATTCTGTGAAGCCCTCAGAGATTTGTTGGAGAACTTTAGTGAACAAAACAGCACCATGAAGGCCAAGGAAAAACACCAGACAGGTCAAGGATTGAAACACGCGCTGGAGGTGTGGCCTGATTGGAGTCCAGGCCGAGGATACCACTCTACTCACCACTCCAGGTCACCTAAATGTGCGACTTTAAGGGGCCTCCCTATTGTTCTTTGAAGCCTTACAGGAGCCAGGAGTTCATTTCAAGTGTGCTATTTGCATCTGGAATCTGTTGCTGTTAACTCTCAATATGAGATCCAAAGAGCTGTCACTATCAGTAAAGCAAGCCATCATTAGGCTGAAAAAGACAAAAAAAAAAAAAAAAAAAAACAAACCCATCAGAGAGATAGCAAAAACATTAGGTGTGGCCAAATCAACTGTTTGGAACATCCTTAAAAAAGAAAGAATGCACCGGTGAGCTCAGCAACACCAAAAGACCCGGAAGACCAGGGAAAACAACTGTGGTGGATGACTGAATAATTCTTTCCCTGGTGAAGAAAACGGCCAGATCAAGAAAACTCTCCAGGGAGATAGGTGTATGTGTGTCAAAGTCAACAATCAAGAAGACTTCAGAGTGAATACAGAGGGTTCACCACAAGATGTAAACCATTGGTGAGCCTCAAAAACAGGAAGGCCAGATTAAAAAGTTTGCCAAACATCTAAAAAAGCCTTCACAGTTCTGGAACAACATCTTATGGGCAGATGAGTCCAAGATCAACGTGTACCAGAGTGATGGGAAGAGAAGAGTATGGAGAAGGAAAGGAACTGCTCATGATCCAAAGCATACCACCTCATCAGTGAAGCATGGTGGTGGTAGTGTCATGGCGTGGGCATGTATGGCTGCCAATGGAACTGGTTCTCTTGTATTTATTGATGATGTGACTGCTGACAAAAGCAGCAGGATGAATTCTGAAGTGTTTCGGGCAATATTATCTGCTCATATTCAGCAAAATGCTTCAGAACTCATTGGACGGCGCGTCACAGTGCAGATGGACAATGACCCGAAGCATACTGCGAAAGCAACCAAAGGAGTTTAAGGGAAAGAAGTGGAATGTTATGCAATGGCCAAGGTCAATCACCTGACCCGAATCCGATCGAGCATGCATTTCACTTGCTGAAGACAAAACTGAAGGGAAAATGCCCCAAGAACAAGCAGGAACTGAAGACAGTTGCAGTAGAGGCCTGGCAGAGCATCACCAGGGATGAAACCCAGCCTCTGGTGATGTCTATGCGTTCCAGACTTCAGGCTGTAATTGACTGCAAAGGATTTGCAACCAAGTATTAAAAAGTGAAAGTTTGATGGATGATTGTTTATCTGTCCCATTACTTTTGGTCCCTTAAAAAGTGTGAGGCCCATATACAAACTGTTGTAATTCCTACACCGTTCACCTGATTTGGATGTAAATACCCTCAGATTAAAGCAGAAAGTCTGCAGTTAAAGCACATCTTGTTTGTTTCAGTTCAAATCTATTGCGGTGGTGTATAGAGCCAAAACAGATTAGAATTGTGTCGATGTCCCAATATTTATGGACCTGACTATCTATACATCTATCCCAAGCTTTGAACATCTCACAGAGCACTGTTCAATCCATCTGAAAATGGAAAGAGTATGGCACAACTGCAAACCTACCAAGACATGGTCGTCCACCTAAACTGACAGGCCGGACAAAGAGTATTAATCAGAGAAGCAGCCAAGAGGCCCATGGTAACTCTGGAGGAGCTGCAGAGATCCACAGCTCAGGTGGGAGAATCTGTCCACAGGACAATTATTGGTCGTGTGCTCCACAAATCTGACCTTTATGGAAGAGTAGCAAGAAGAAAGCCATTGTTTAAAGAAAGCCATAAACAGTCCCATTTGCAGATTGTGAGAAGCCATGTGGGGGACACAGCAAACATGGAAGAAGGTGCTCTGGTCAGATGAGACCAAAAATAGGATTTTTACGTCATACTTACCTGTAAAATCCTTTTGAGTACATCATGGGACACAGAGTCAGGCTCATATTCATTACCTGCTGGCATGTCCCAGAGCAATAGCCTTGAGGGGAGGGAGACACCCTGCCAAACAAACAATAGCCATAAGAACTTAAACGGCAGCCTGCAGTACACTGCACCTGAAAGCCAAAGCCTCAGCTGCTCGAACATCCACTTGATCAAATTTTGTGAACGTATGCACTGAAGACCAGGTAGCAGCCTTACAAATCTGAGCCACAGATACCCAATGACGAAAAGCCCAGGAGGTTCCTACACCCCTGGTAGAATGAGCTCTCACCCTAAAAAGGGAGGAGCTTTAGGCTTCAGACCGTAGGCTTGAATGACCAATTGACGGACCCAATTGGCAATGGAAGCTGCCTGCCCCTTCTTGGGTTTCCTTGGATCTCCGCAGATCTAGACAGATTAATCTTGACTACTCAGACAAAGTCCAAATGCAGTCTTACGCCGAACCAGGCTGAGAGGAAAAAAAAAGACAAAATAATATCATGATTTAAATGAAAGGCCGACACCTCCTTTGGCAAAACAAAGGTCATAACATGACTGTCATGGTGAAGGATCAAGTACGGTTCCCTGCATGAAAGGGCCACCAACTCCGACACCCTTCTAGCCGAGGTGATAGCCATCAGGAAGGCTAGCTTGCGTGACAGTAAATCTATTGGAATAGGTTCAAATGTTTTTTTCTGTAACAGACAGCACCAAGTTCAAGTCCCAAGGACACATAGGTGACCTAATGGGTCACCCCAATGAGTTGCCCCGGGTCAGTGAATGGGAGGCTAAAAGGCCTTTGGAAGAATACCAATAGGGCCAAAACCTGACCTCTGATTGTACTCAAAGCCAATTTGATTTACACAGCTGACTATAGAAAAGAGAGAATTCTCCCAAACACGTATTTCCGAGGATGCCATTTTCTGGCTTCACACCAAGCAATAGAAGTGTTCCAGACCTTATGATAAATCTTCCTAGTGACAGCTTTTCTAGCATTCACTAGAGTAGACACCACTGGTCCCGAGATGCCACGGTCCTTTGACAGCATGGCTATTGAAGCCAGGGTGTTAAATTTAGAGAGTGTAAATTGGGGTGGAATATAGGACCTTGAGACAGTAGATCGGGGAGTCGTGGAAGTGTCCATGGCCCGTCTATCGTCAGTTTCCCCATCTCTGGAAACCAGGGCCTTCTGGGCCACCAGAATGACAGGAACCACCCTCTGAATCCTGCGCAACAAATGTGGAAGGAGAGGAAATCGGCGGGAATGCATAAACCAGGGAGCACTGGCTCCATGCAACTATCAGAGCATCTAGAGGCGGCTGAGATCATCTGCTTTCCAGTTCTCTACTCCCGGGAAATGGACTGCAGATATCATTGGCACATGTCCCTCTGCCCAGGATAGTCTGTAAAGTTCAGAGGAAGTGACCAATCGCTACCTTGATGTATCAATGGCATGCTTCCATCCCTGGTTATTTAGTAAAAAATTAAAGTCCCATTTTTTGCTTTGCAAATGAAACGTGTCATTGTGGGTATGGATAATAAAAAAGGTAGATAAATTAGATTAATATTGATTTAAATTTGAGGTAATTAACCCCTGTCCATGATTTTTTTAAGCATAAAATCAGATACGGGTATAATTATAAAAGATTAATATATTTATAATGATAATCATACATTTATGCAAACAAATCAGTGGACATAAATTGAAGCAATTCTTACAAAGAAATACATGATTCATAAAATTTACATAAATCACATGTGGATACGGCTCGTAAAAATATTGTTTTTTGAAATCATGATTAAAATGGGCTTAGCTCGGCACCCTTAGTTTATAACCCGATGCGTTTCTTGGCTTCCTGCCAGTCATCAGGGGTGGGATGCACACGTTTACTAAATAAAAAAAATAAATAAACAATAAAAGGAAATACTTGGGCAGGGTTTGGTAGAGTCTAGATGGTCTATCGCATCCCAATATAATGAATATAACTAAATTTTGTAGGCCTTGTGTGCATGAACACAGCCCAGTACCCCTGAGGGATGCTTAGGGTAAAGATAGACACTAATAAGGTATATGCAATTTAAAGAATGTGTGGATTTATTGGAGAAAACGCATGTCAATTAGAGGTCGACCGATATATCGGCCGATATTTGGTGTTTAATTAATCGGCATCGGCCAATTGTGCTGATAAAAAAGGCCGATTATAACTTCAACTGTGACTTGCAAAAGACTTCAGGCCCCTTTCACACTGGGGCGGTGACGGTAAAGCAGCGCTATATTTAGCGCTGCTTTACCATCGTTTTTTCCCGCGGTATGCGGTCGCTAGCGGGGTGGTTTTAACCCCCGCTAGCGGCCGCAAAAGGGTTAAAAACCTCCGCAAAGCGCCGCTGCAGCGGCGGTTTGCGGGCGGTATCCCCGCGGTTTCCCATTGATTTCAATGAGAACGAGCGGTATAGGAGCGGTAAATACACCGCTCCTATACCGCTCCAAAGATGCAGCTAGCAGGACTTTTTTTACCGTCCTGCTAGCGCACCGCTCCAGTGTGAAAGCCAGCCGGCTTTCACACTGGAGTGAATGGGGCCGGTTTTTTCAGGCGGTGTACAGGCGCTATTTTTAGCGCTGTACCGCCTGAAAACCGCCCCAGTGTGAAAGGGGCCTAATAGAAGTCAATGCAAGTTGCCTGAGTCTTCCCCTGGAGCGACTTCTCCTCTCTGGGCATTCTGCCAAAAAAAGACCAAAGTGATACACTGTTTAATGTTTACACTTATGAATGAACTAAACTCAGTGTGGAGAAAGTTCTCAGTTTAACCATTTAAAGACTAAATCTTTTCTGACACTTGTTGCTTACAAGTAAAAATCCTGTATTTTCTGCTAGAAAATCACTTAAAAAACCCCAAATTTATATATATATATATATATATATATATATATATATATATATATATATATATTTTTTTTTTTTTAGCAGAGACCCTAGGGAATAAAATAGCGGTTGTTGCAATATTTTATTTCACACAGTATTTGCGCAGCGGTCTTTCAAACGCAATTTTTTTGGAAAAAAAATACACTAATGATTTTAAAAAGAAAAACTAAAACAGTAAAGTTAGCCGATTTTTTTTTTTTTAGCCTGTTTTTGTGTATTTAATATATAGTTTTTTTTTTTTTTTAAATGTCAATGCATATAGTACATCATACAAAATGTTCAAATGTTACAGCATACAGAATAGCATATATAGTTTTTTTTAAACATGTCACAGCATGAACATATAAAAAATGTTGAGACAGGGAAAAACTTGCTTTATACGTATATATTCAGGAAAACGCCAACATGTTTCGGACTTTAGTCCTTTTTCAAGGCAGTTTAATATCCTTATGTTCACATCTATAATGTGTGAATAAATCGGAGATTAGTACATATAATTTACAACAACAGATACTGTTTGTTTTTTTGCCATATAGGACAGTGTGATGCAGTCATATTAAGGATATGGTACTCACATATAATGCTAGTTTAGAAGAATGCCAGAGGAGGTAGGGGGCCAATGTGATTGGCTTGTTGTGGCAGAGATATGCACTGAAATGGTCTCTGTGCAGGATAAAAGCAAAGTAGATATTGCCATAAAGCTGGACAACAGGCTGCAATGGGTTCAGGCAGTTGCAAGGTCCTGGACAAGAGAGAGGCTATAAGCCCGTGTCTTGTAGACGTGTAGCCAAGCAGTATGTAAAGCTAAAATAAAGTGAGACATATATAGGTTATAAGTACCTAGTAGCATGGCAAAAGCGGCTACAGCGCTATAAAAAGTCACATAGGGATTTGTTACCTGAGTCTCAGGGTGCCTGGTAGGAAGTATCAGTGAATGCCAGAGAGTAGACAGCATGTGTGGGCCTTTCATGGCGGGCAGTTTAAATGTAATAGAGTAATTACAATCAGCTGTGTGTGTGCGCCTGTGTTGCGTAAGGACAGCTGATTGGGAACTGGCTGTGTGTGAAGGGGAAGCGCCAGAACACGCTGTGAGTGTTCCCCAATAGGACCTCTGACAGGACGGCGCTGGGCGCGAGCACGCCCAGATTGGGAGGATTCGCGTACAGCGTCGTGACGTCACCGACACGGGCAATGATTTCCGCCGGTCCGGCTGCGCTCCAAGCTGGAGCGCAAACAGGAAGACAGAGAGGTGGAAGCTGTCTCATGGGAACGGAGGATGGCGCATGCGCACTAGAGATTTGGCGCATGCGCATTGTCTTACCTGCGCCGGGCAGCATACCTGGGTGATCGCAGCCAGTATAGTTTGCATTTTGGAAAAAGTGTAGTTAATGAAGAGTTGGTTATCTAATACATACATGGCATAAAACAAACAGGCATGTGGTACATAGACAATGTTGCAACACTTTATGTTATGACAGCAATGTCAGATTTAGGTTTGAAAACCTAACTGTGTTTAAACAGCGTATCTGGAACATGGACAATGGAAATGGCAGTGAATACCCCATGATTACACATACAGGAGTATTTACAAATAGTAATACAGGTATGTTATTATGTCGGATGCTTGCATGTGGGAAGAGGTCAGAGGTCTAGTTCGCAGACTCCAGATTGGAATCCTTCAAGGTATGGTTTGAAATTGAAGGCTTCATTGAGCCCAAGAGGTGAAGTCGCATTTAAATGGAAAATCCATCTAAGTTCGCTTTGTAATAAAGCTTTGTTGTAATCCCCACCTCGGTTTGGAGGTGGGATATGATCCAATGCTTTGAACAAGATTTTGGGGGTAGAATCGTGGTGGACAATCCTACAGTGTCGTCCCAGGGGCAGATCGGGGTCTCTCTGGTTGACACTGCAGATATGGCCATATATGCGTTTCCAAAAAGGTAATTTGGTCTTTCCCACATAAAAGCATCCGCATTCACATTCAAGTAGGTACACTATGCCAATTGATCGACAGTTAACATAGTGTTGAGGAAAAAATTGTTGACCATTTGGCAAAACATTGTGCATGTTAGATTTACAGAGGTATTTGCAGTAGCCACAGTTACCACATGGAAAGGTGCCCTTTAGTTGTTTATGTGGCCTATTGGTAGCTGTGTATTCACTGGTTATAAGTTTATCTCGAAGAGATGGAGCACGTCGGTAAGTAACCAATGGGTGTGGCGGGACAAAAGGTGAAAGAGCTTTGTCAGTGGCAATAATGTGCCAGTGTTTGGAAAGTATTTGAGTGATTTGCTTATATTGTTGACAATAATTGGTAATAATTCTCAAAGGGGTATTGGTTTGTGTAGAGGTTTTAGTAGAAAGTAATGTGGAACGTGGTTTTGATTTGGCTTTTTTATATGCGTCTTTGAGGACGCTGTTTTTATAGCCCCGTGCTCGTAGTCTACTACGTAAGACGGAGGCCTCGTGTTCAAAGGAGGTATCCGTCGAGCAGTTTCGTCGGGCACGGAGGTATTGGGCAAATGGGATCGAATTGAGTAATGGCTGTGGGTGAAAACTAGAGGCAGCCAGAATTGTGTTGCCAGCTGTTGGTTTTCGGAACAGGTGGCTCTGGAGATGCCCATCTTGATCCTTAATAAGTGTAAGGTCAAGAAAAGAAATAGAGGTTTTACTGTATGTCATGGTGAATTTTAAATTTAAAGAGTTGGAAGTATTTAGGAATAAAAGGAATTGGTGTAAGGTTTCAATTGGGCCTTGCCATAGAATCAAAATATTGTCGATATAGCGACGAAAAGTCGCTATATATTTAGTGTATGGGCTAGCAGCATCATCAAGGAAGAGTTTACGTTTCCAATCCCCCAGGTACAGGTTTGCGTACGCCGGTGCGCAGCATGTGCCCATGGAGACACCCTGTACCTGGAGGTAGTGGGATCCATTAAATGAAAAAAAGTTGTGAGTAAGTATGAATTTAAGAGCTCTAATAATAAATATGGATAGGTCAGGGGGGTATGTCCCAGTGGTGGATAATATATGTTGGATGGCCAGTAATCCCAGGGAGTGGGGTATAGAGCTGTATAGGGCCTCCACGTCGATGGCGACCAAAATGGTGTCGGCGTCGACATGGAGGTCCAACAGACCTTGAAGTAAGTGTGTGGTATCACGTATGTATGATGGTAGGGCAAGTACCAGAGGTTGGAGTAATTTATCGTCATAACAACTAAGATTGTCGGTAAGACAGCCGCGTCCGGAGACAATTGGTCTGCCTGGTGGTCTGGGCAGGTTTTTATGCACCTTTGGTAGTGCGTAAAAGGTAGCCTCTCTGGGGAATTTGGTCCAGATGTATTCAGTGGTGGACTTGTCAATGGTACCTTGTCTGGAGGCATCATCTATAAGTGTGTATAGCTCTTGTTGAAAAGATTTGATTTGAAAACTTGGGATTATCATGTACCACTCCTTATTGCGTAGTATATTCTGGCACATGTCAACATAGTCTGTTCTATCTAAAATGACTATATTTCCACCTTTGTCCGCTGGTTTAATTATGATTGACGGGTTTGTTTTGAGATTTTGTAAGGCAAGGTGTTGGTTGCAAGAAAGGTTTTTTATTTTAGGGTGAATGGGGGAAATTTTCAAGTTGCAGATTTCGTGGGTCACTGACTGTAAAAAAAGTGCTGCACGAGGGTTGGGGGTGGAAAGAAGCTAGATTTTTTCTTTAAGCCAATTTTGTGATGAGTCTGTGAAGGATGACTGGAACCGTCATCTTCTAGATTGTCTAGGAGGTTATCTAGATCAATGGTGTCAATCAGGTCTGTGGGGTCATTCTCCTCAAGGAGCTCGATAAGCTGCTGGAGGGCAGTGGTTTCTGTGTGTATAGCTGTGTCAGAAAATGGATTGGGAGTGTAGATGCTGTGTAACAGTAATTGACGAATAAACAAATGTATATCTTTGATGGCAGTGAATTTATCAAGCTGTGATACTGGGCAAAAGGTGAGTCCTTTTTCAAGGACAGAAGTTTCGTGATGAGTGAGTGTGTACGAAGATAGATTGATAATATTGCATGAGGGTGGTTTTAACGTGTTAATTTTCTTGAGTTTTGGATTGTGTGACATATTTTGCTGTTGAATCTGTTGTGATGCACGCATTTTGTCTAAAAAATCTGTGTTCTGAGAAGCAGAAGTTAAAGAGTGAGATCTAGATGTCTTGACAAGTGAGGGAGCTGCCGGCAAGTACCTGTCAGGTGAGGCGCCGGGAGTTCTCTCCATGTCAGACACATCATCACTAGATAAATTGGGTGTACGACCTCTTTTGGGTTTGCGAGAGCCCAAGGGGAGGTTAGGTTTGTGAGGAAGCTGAGAGGAAGTGTGGGTCCTGTCAGTGGTGGAACGAGATGGAGGCGGCTTGGAAGTGGGCCGTGTGGGGGCCGGAGGGCGGGCCACATGGTTCACTTCATTCCATTTGTAGGCGCGTTCTTCATGGAACGCCTTCTTGTCACGGAAGAATTTATCCTTCCGTGACAGGATATCGTGGTTAAATTTGTCAAAACGGGTTTTAAATAAACAATAGAATGATTATTAATATATGTAAAACCTTAATGCAGGGGTCTCAAACTGGTGGCCCTCCAGCTGTTGTGAAACTACAAGTCCCATGAGGCATTGCAAGGCTGACAGTTACAAGCATGACTCCCACAGGCAGAGGCATGATGGGACTTGTAGTTCTGCAACAGCTGGAGGGCCGCCAGTTTGAGACCCCTGCCTTAATGACATCAAAATTTATCTAAAAATGTATCTACCTTTATTATCCATACCCACAATGACATGTTTCACTTTAAGTCCCATTTCCGCGTTCCAATTATTTACAGGCTAGTATGTAGTTCACCTCCAGAGCTGAACGACTCCTGGTACCGCCTTGGTGGTTTATATAGACCACTGCCGTGGCATTGTCAGACTGAACCCTGATGGGGCAGTCCTGAAGCTCCACCATTCAGGACCGCAGGGCCAGACGTACTGCCCGTAATTCTAGGACGTTGATGGGCAGGGTCTGTTCTGTCCCTGACCATTTCCCTTGAGCTGTGAGCCCGTCTAAGGTCACTCCCCAGCCTGAGAGACTGGCATCTGTAGTCAGTACTCTCCAAGTTACTGGGAGAAAGGATTTTCCATTTCGCAGGTTCTGATCCTGCAACCACCAGTTTAGGCTTAAGCATGCCTGAGGAGATAAGCACATTGGATAATCCAGGGCTTTTCTTCCTCTGTTCCAAGCCGACTAGATGTCTTGTTGTAAAGGTCCAGAATGGAACTGGGCATAGGGCACTGCCTCGAAGGAGGCTACCTATAAGACTTGTACAGACCCAAATGGAGGGTTGTCTGGTGCACCTTATGTGACACCTGATCCTTCAGGGCACAGATCCTTTATGGGTGGCAAGAATACTTTTGCTTGGACAGTGTTTAGAAGCAGACCTAAATATCTCAGACTTTGGTCTCAAGGCTGACTTTTCGGTATTTATGATCCAGTCCAAGCTTTTCTAATACCTCTCTGTGTATATTATGCTCTGTTCTAAAGCCTGTACTGAGCAATCTCCAAGCAGGAGGTCGCCCAGATACCCGAGCACCAGGATCCCTTGGGCCCTTAAAAGACCCAGTACTGGTGCTAGGACCGTTGTGAACACCTGGGGAGCGGTAGCAAGCCCAAAGGGTAGAGCCAAAAAATGAAAGCGACGTTCTGCTACTGCAAAACGTAGGAACCTTTGATGAGGCTGAAAGATAGGTACATGTAGGTATGCGTTCTTTATATCGATGGAGGCATAAAAAAAAATAAAAAAAAGTCTCCCCTCTGGAGTGAGGTTACTACTGAGCAGACAGACATAGCCAGATAAAGGCTATGGCGCATGTGCAGCAAAGCCGCGCGCACCACGGCCGCCAATCTGCTGAGCCTAGCGGCGCTCTTGCGAATGCACGTGCGCCCTGGCAAACCAAGGCGAAATGGCGCACCGGTGTGCGCCATCATACAGGTAAAACATAGCCAGACAAGCCAAAAAATAAAAAAAGGGTACACTTTGCAAACACCAACTGCTAGCCCACAACTCCGCACACAGGTGTCCAGCCTTTAGTTAGCTTGACTGATTGGAACAATCACTGGGACACCCCACAATAATAAAATAAAGGGTTTCACATATCCATCCAGGCGCAGCGCCACTTAGAAGCTAAGGGCCCAAGCTTCACCCTTCACGGCGGGTTCTTGTCACTTGGACCTTCAAGGACTAGGTACCCTTTCATGTTTAGGGTCCACTCCCTTGGACCTGTACTGCACCCTGCAAGAAATGCCTTTGCGCTGTAGTGTCCAGGATCTCCACTCCGCAGGGTCCAGCGCCCGGAGGCAACGTTACAGGCAAAACCTTGCAGGATCTCGAGTCTTCTTTGCGAGGCTCAAGTACCATTTACCATTTATCTATATTTATCTAAGCATAAAAGCCTGTGTGAAATGGATCCGATCAATCCCTTGATTCATTTTTGGAACAGTTTGTGGGGACTAGAGACCTGGAGTTCAGAGAGCTCAAACAAACCATGCCATCCACCTTGCAGACACTGGTAAAAGTACTTTCTGTATGGGAGGGGTTATATAGGGGGATCACTTCCTGTCTGAAGATCACTTCCTGTCTAAAACACTGCACATCACCCTGAACACACACCATCGCCACCGTGAATCATGGTGGTGGCAGCATCACATTGTGGGGATGCTTTTCTTCAGCAGGGACAGGGAATCTAGTCAGAGTTGATGGAAAGATGGATGGAGTCAAATACAGGGCAATCTTGAAGAAAACCTGTTAAAGTCTGCAAAAGACTTGAGACTGGGGCAGAGGTTCACCTTCCAGCAGGACAAACGACCCTAAACATACAGCCAGAGCTACAATGGAATGGTTTAGATCAAAGCATATTCATGTTTTAGAATGACCCAGTCAAAGTCCAGACCTAAATCCAAGTGAGAATCTGTGGCAAGACTTGAACATTGCTTTTCAAAGACGCTCTCCATCCAATCTGACAGAGCTTGAGCTATTTTGCAAAGAAGAAAAAAATAAAATAAAAATATATCACTCTAGATGTGCAAAGCTGGTAGAGACATCCCCAAAAAGACTTGCAGCTGTAATTGCAGTGAAAGGTGGTTCTACAAAGTATTGACTCAGGGGGCTGAATACAAATGCACACCACAGATATTGATTTGTAAAAAATGTCTAAACCCATTTAATCATTTTCCTTCCACTTCACATTATGTGCCACTTTGTGTTGGTCTATCACATAAAATCCCAATAAAATAAATTTGCATTTTTGGTTGTACCATGACAAAATGTGGAAAAAGTTACAAAAAGGGGTATGAATACTTTCAAGGCACTGTAAATCGAAAAAGGAGGATGAGATCTCTGTATATTGCAATTAATATTTACTTCGAAGATCCATCTTCATATACAGTAAACAATCCAAAATTTATGGATCATTAATTGTATATAAAGATGGATTTTCGAAGTAAAGATTAAATTGCAATATACACAGAGATCTCATCCTCGTTTTCTGCTGTAAATTTTTGGTGAAGCTATTGGGAGGCCGCTGTGTGGTGAGAAGTGTATAATACGGCAGGAGTGACTATTAAAAAAATAAAAATGAATAATTATATTACACATTTATACACACATAGTATGTATGGCACAGGCATGACCATTCTGTCAGCACATACACTATATTACCATAAGTATTGGGACACCTGCCTTTACACGCACACATGAACTTTAACCACTTCAGCCCGGAGCCTATTTTTCAAACTTGATGTTTACAAGTTAAAATCATTTTTTTTTGCTAGAAAATTACTTAGAAACCCCCAAACATTATAACATATTTATATATAAAAAAAATTTCCCCCAACACCCTAGAGAATAAAAACGGTGGTCGTTGCAATACTCGGTCACACAGCGGCGTTACAAGCACACTTTTTTTTAATAAAATATAAAAAAAAAAATATAAGACAGTAAAGTTAAGCCAATTTTTTTTTTTTTTTAATATTGTGAAAGATAATGTTATGCCGAGTTAATTGATACCAAACATGTCATGCTTCAAAGTTGCACACGCTCGTGGAATGGCGACAAACTTTTACCCTTTAAAAATCTCCATATGCAAGGTTTGCATGTTTTGAGTTACAGAGGAGGTCTAGGGCTAGAATAATTGCCCTTGTTCCAACGATCGTGGCGATATACCTCACTTGTGTAGTTTTAACAGTTTTCATATGCGGGAGCGCTACTCACGTATGCGTTCGCTTCTGCAAGCGAGTTCGGCGGGACGGGGCGAGTTAAAAAAAATTAAAAATAAATAATAATATTTTTATTTTTACCTTTTCACTGTTATTTTTTTTTTTTAAAGAAAAATTTGTGTCACTTTTATTCCTATTACAAGGAATGTAAACATCCTTTGTAATAGAGAAAAAAAAAAAAAAAATGCATGACAGGACCTCTTAAAATAGGAAATCTGGGGGTCAAAAATTTACACTAAAATTCAATAATGCAAAAGAAAAAAAAAAAGAAAAAGAAAAAGAAAAAAAAAAACACGTTTGCTTGACGTCACTTCTGCCCTGCACTGGTATGGAGCTGGGTGGGGGCTATCTTCCCCTCACTCAGCTCCATACCACACGGAAGAGGACCTGGTCGCCTCCGCCGCGACCGACGGCTCCGGTAAGTGGTGAAGGGCACCGGAGCGTGGCAGGAGGTGTTGGGCTTGGCCCCTTAGTTTCAGTGAAGAGAATTCTGAAGGCGTCAGTATACCAAGACATTTTAATGCTCCCAACTTTGTGGGAACAGTTTTGGGGATGGTCCCTTCCTGTTCCAACGTGACTCCACACCAGTGCACAAAGCAAGGTCAATAAAGACGTGGATGAGTGAGTTTGAGGTGGAGGAACTTGACGGGCCTGCAGAGTCCTGACCTCAACCCAATAGAACACATTTGGTATGAATGAGAGCAGGGACTGCGAGCCAGGCCTTCTCATGTAACATCAGTGCCTGACCTCACAAATGCGCTTCTGGAAGAATGGTCAAACATTCCCATAGGCACACTCCTAAACCTTGTGGACAGCCTTCCCAGAAGAGTTGAAGCTGTTATAGCTGCAAAGGGTGGGCCAACTCAATATTGAACCCTACGGACTAAGACTGGGATGCCATTAAAGGTCATGTGCGTGTAAAGCAGGTGTCCCAATACTTTTGGTAATATAGTGTAGCATCCTCTGTCTGAATGTACA
>CM053031.1:242774387-242904387 GCA_028564925.1 Lithobates sylvaticus | reverse complement strand
GTCCAGACCTAAATCCAATTGAGAATCTGTGGCAAGACTTAAAAATTGTTCTTCAGATGCTCTCCATCCAATCTGACAGAGCTTACTCTCTAGATGTGCAAAGCTGGTAGAGAAATACCCCAAAAGACTTGCAGCTGTAATTGCAGTGAAAGGTGGTTCTACAAAGTATTGACTCAGGGGGGCTGAATACAAATGCACGCCACACATTTCACATATTTATTTGTAAGAAATTTTGAAAACCATTTATCATTTTCCTTCCACTTCACAACTATGTGCCACTTTGTGTTGGTCTATCACATAAAATCCCAATAAAATACATTTATGTTTTTTGTTGTAACATGAAAAAAATGTGGAAATTTTCAAGGCATATGAATACTTTTTCAAGGCACTGTATACCATCATTTGTAGATGCAATAACGTTAACACAAACCAATTACTGTATATACTCGAGTATAAGCCTAGTTTTTCAGCAAATTTTTTTTGTGCTGAAAGTGCCCCCCTCGGCTTATACTCGAGTGAGGCACTTTTCTGCAGCAGAGAATGACATTTTCCGACCCGACTTTGGGGCCTCGTATCTTCGTATGGGGTTCCTAGCACCAAGTGGCCCCAAGATACGGGGCCCCAAAGTCGGTTCGGAAAATTTAATTCTCTGCTGCAGAAAAGTGCTTGACATTTTCCGACCCGACTTTGGGGCCCAGTATCTCGGAGGCCACTTGGTGCTGGGAACCCCAAATTTGTTATGCAAACCCAGTGGAACTAGCACTAAAACATTTGGGGTTCCTAGCACCAAGTGGCCCGAGATATGGGGCCCCAAAGTCGGTCAACTGTGTCCATCTGCAGCAATGTCATTTCAGGACCCTTTGGGTCCAAAGACCCCAAATTTTGGCTGCAGCTAGGGGGCATCTAGGAACCCTTAACTACCAAGTTTGAAGTTCGGGGGACCTATGGCTGCAAATGGGCACAGTGAGGCATGCAAATGGGCACAGTGAGGCTGCAAATGGGCATTGTTGACCCTCTTTTAAACTTACAGTAGCTGCGCATTTCTCACCCTAGGCTTATACTCGAGTCAATACATTTTCCCATTTTTTTGTGGTAAAATCAGGTGCCTCGGCTTATATTCGGGTTGGCTTATACTTGAGTATATACGGTAATATACACTTACTGGGATTTTTTTTTAACAAAGACATGTAGCAGAATACATTTTGGCATAAAGTTTTGAAGAAATTTTTTTTTATTGGATATGTTTTATAACAGAAAGTAGAAAAAATATATATATAAACATATATTAAAGTTTTCTGTCTTTTTTTCTTTTGTGCCTGCTGTCATACCCTCCACACTCCTCTCCTGTACATACTGCCTATTGTCATACCCTCAACACTTCTCTCCTGCACATACTGCTCACTGTCATACCCTTCACACTCCTCTCCTGTACATATTGCCCCCATCATACCATCCACACTCCTCTACTGTACATAGTGCCCACTGTCAACCCTTGTCAGAAACCATAAATCAGACTGAGACAGAAGTACAGTTAAATCACACTTGTTTAATAATAATAATAATAAAAGGTAAACACAGTAAACATAGTCAAAGTCAGGGAGCCAGAGATGAGCGTAGTAGAACAGCAAGCAGGATCTGGAGCCAGAAGGAATGTCAGCCAAGCAAGTCTTTAACAGGAACACAGGAGTGTGTCTCTAGAGATGTGACCAAGGTGAAGGCAGAGATGATCTGGGCTGGACGGCTTAAGTAGGCAGGACTGACGAGCAGGATATCATCAACAGGTCAGTCACTGTGGAGAGATAGGAGCTGGCAATTAGTTTAGAGAAGGAAGGGCTGAGCCCAGCCCTGACAACCCTCCACACTTCTCTGCTGTGCATACTGTCCACTGTCATACCCCCACACTCCTCTACTCTACATAGTGCCCACTGCCATACCCTCTACACTCCTCTCCTGTATATAGTGCCCACTGTTATACCCTCCACATTGCTCTCCATCACCTGCACATACTTCCCACTTTTATATGATCCATACTCCTCCCCTATGCCTCTTACCCACAAAAACTGTTCTTTTAAATTATATTGAATATCCTCAATGTTACCAGCTCTAGAATGGGCACACTTTTGTTAGTTCAACTAAAGGAAATATTCTCAGTCCTCATATTTGTTCTGCCCATTATTGGTACTCATTTAACTATTGTGATGTATAGAGGAACACAGGGGGTGTCAACTACTCTAAATATACGGTACCACTGGTAAAAAAAAGTGCCCCTGAAAATATTTTTGAAATGTTGGCAACTATGCACTTGGGCACTGCCCAAGGGCCACCGGGTCAGTAGGGGACCCCATAAGAGGCTCCTGGAATCCTCTAATATTAAATCGGTAGTAAACTTCGCTAACATTACTTTTTAGAGGCCCTGAGGTAGGTTATGCCATAATGAACAAGTATGCACAGCCCATTAGGGTACACTTACCTGTCAGTCTGAGCCCTCCAGCGCTGCGTTGTGATCAATCCCGCAGGTCCCGGGCACTTCCATCTTCACCCGGTCTTCCTTTCGGGTTCTGTGCCTTTGGTCACTTGCCTTGGCCGGGCTGTGTTGCTGTCACCCCCACGCATGCTCATACGCATACTCTCTCTCATCCCCCTCCCTTACCACTTACCCCTCTCTCATCCCCTTTCTCTCTCTCTCATCCTCCCTCGCTCTATTTACTTAAATTTGTTATAACAAAAAATTGTTTGAATTTGTATTTATTTATTTAATTAAAAAAAACACCAAAATCCTCAGCATCAGGCCCATGATGTTCTTAATCCAGCCCTGCAAATACCACCAAAGCTCTGATTGTGTGAAAAAATTGAACATACATTTTATTTGGGTACAGTGTTGCATGACCAAGAATTTGCCAGTTAAAGTAGCACAGTGCTGAATAGCAAAAAATGCTTTGGTCATGAAGGTGGTAAAACTTTCCAGAGGTCAAGTGGTTAAAGAAGAACTTTATTAAAATGGTTGAAGACTCTTTAGCAACCAGCAACTGCTGTGACAGTAAACACTTTGGTAAGGAGTATGTGATGTAGAGGACAGCTTACAGAATACAACAGCCAGGAGTATGTAGCATAATATAGCGTATATAGAGCAGTGGTCAGCGGTATGTAACACACAACATAGCATATAGAGTGATGTGGCCAGGAGTATGTTATATATAACATAGTGTATAGAGTGTGGTGGTCAGCAGTATGTAACATACAACATAGTGCATACATTGCAGTGGTCAGGAATATGCAACAGCCAACATAATGTATAGAGTGCAGTGGTCAGAAGTATGTAATGGTTGCACTGAATTGCTTATACATTGCCAGCACAAAGGACCTTGATTCTCTAATACTACTGGATCAGTGCTGAAGCTTTACATTTTTGGAGGATTCTATATAATATTGCTAAAGCCTAGAATATGCAGAATTCATAGACGAAATCAATCTAAATACCAGTCTGCTTCAAGCTTGTTTGTTTCTATATGAAAGGAACCAAGATAGAGCCCAATCACCAAAAGAGAAGTGCAGAACTGCAGTGATCCTTGGCTTCTTCACCAGGTGCATAGATGTGGTATTAATGGTTTGTATTGGAAACCTAACAGCCAGCTATGACAAGATATTTTCCCACCTGACCACAGGAGCTGTTAAGTTAAATACCTAAAAATACTGTTTCTGTTACAGAATTTTAATTTTTTTTTAATGTATACTTGTAGGCAGGTGCAGGCTGCAGCCAGGAAGCAGCCTAACAGCCAGGAAAGGAAGCCCAAATAAAACATGGTTTCTCTATGGTTTCCTGGGTCAATGGGGCAGCGTTTCCAAATGGCTCCGAAGCAGCCATGTAACCCTTGGTGGACATCTTGGTTCAGCAAGGTCTATTAAAGTCTCGGCCTCAGGGTTTGGTACACATTTTGCGAGTGGCTAGTGCAGGGAGGGAGACCCTGCCTGTCAGAGACAGCAACTAGTGGTAGGGAAAGGTTCCTGAGGAGGAGGAGGGAAAGGCTAGGGCTCCGTTATTCTGAAAGAAGTCTCACCGATTGGGACCTGACTGGCCAGGCCGCATTTCACCCTCTGAACAAAGGCTGTCGGCACTTCTCCTCAGTCGCATCTTTGACTACATTAACTTGTGAGTTATTTACCCAAACAGTGCTCTCCCACTAGGGCATTTCTAACATTGGCATTCTGCTTAATACTAGTTTTACGTTTTGCTACAGCCGGACTCAGTGTATTTACTGACCGCACCACGCTGCACCTCCCCACACTTGGCAGCAGTCGGCAGGGCATGTCCCTTGCAACGGGTGTAGAAGGGGGACTGGGTTCCAGCATTGTCAGCTAGGGTCGGCCTTGGCCCTGATACCCAAGTTTAATAGCTTCAACCAGGGCTGGATTCATGTAGGGGCTATTGGAGCTGACGCTCCAGGCCCCTACCTTAATATATGCCCAGCCAGAAAAGGGCAGAAGCAATAGGTGCCACAATTTACTGGAGAGGGAGGGGGCGCAGATGAAGTGCCGACAGTGTTCTGCTAAAATATTGCTTTATATGGACCAATGCACTGTACACAGCTTATTTCCGGCTGCCCCTACAGTACAATATTCGCAGAGCTGCCTGCAACGGTGCCGGAGTGCCTCCTGCACTCAGCACAAGTGTAGGACCAACACATTCCCTGACAGGCAGAGCTGCTGAGTGATCTCCCCGACAGTTGCTTCCTAGTCCCAGCCCGGCGTAATGTCAATCAGGGGTCGGGAGAGGAGAGTGCTGCCACCTGAGAGGAACCTGAGAGCAAGAGAGAGCAACAACCTTACTAAGCACTGTCTGGGCACGCAGATGATTATTTCCAATGTTGTGTCACAGTGTCAGTGTGAACTGGCTGAAGTGCTTAACTAGTTTTGGCGACACTAGGACTGGTGTGGCAGCAATCAGGAAACATGCTGCTGGCTTACACTGGTCTGGTGACACTGACTTGTGTAGCGGATGATCATGAACACTTGCTGGCTTACACTGGTCTAGTGACACTGGGACTTGTGTGGTGGCAATCAGGAACAGTGTTGCTGGTATACACTGGTCTGGTGACACTGAGACTGGTGTGGCGGTGATCAGGAAAACTGTTGCTGGCTGCACTGGTCTGGTGTAGTAGTATGGTGTGCTGGCAACCACGAAAGCTGTTTCTAGCTACACTGGTCTGGCAACACTGTGACTGGTGTGGTGGTGATCAAAGACACTGTAACTAGATGCACTATTAGGGCTCATTCAAATGTGAGGTTGGGGGGGATAAAACCTTGCGGTTGAGCGGCGGTTTTAATGCCTCCCAACTTATACCCCCTTTAGCTGCAGAGGTAACAGCTGGGTGTGTCTGCGATGCATGCACAATGGCGGACAGCACTGATATATAGTGATATCAGAGCAGGCATCCGATTTCATTGGTCCTTAACCCACCCTCTGTGATCCATCAGCGCTTGTCCCGTCCAGCCGGTTTAATACAGTGGCCAGAAGGGAAGCCGAGGCTGAAGCAGTTCTCCTGGTTTTCAAGAGCTACTCCTCGTTGTCTCGTATAGACCTGTGTTTATGTTCTTTTGCTGCAGAAATATATATTTCAGAGATTACATATGCCCTCAGGAGTGTGTCGAGTCACTCCCCTCTGGTGGGTGCAGTTGGAGGTATGCCTACCCTCAGATCTGGCTAGGGCCCTGCGGAAGTTAAATGCCTTCTGGCTTCATCTCTTCCCCTCCCATGAGCAAATTGTATCACAAATTCTAGAATTCTGGTGTATACATACAGATGAGGTGAATACCAATGTCACCTGGGAGCAGGGCCTTCTTTTTTATTGATTGGACCCTGGGCAAACATTTCCTTTGGGTCCCCCTAGCTTCCCCCAGCCCCCCCTCGCTCTGAGACATACAATAAATAGCAGCTAGCCTCAAAATCAGGTCAGGCAGAAATTGCGATTGGTTGCCAGAAGTTACAGCATATCAGTACTGATCATTAACTGGATGCTAGAGGTTACAGCACACATTACGACTCATTGATTAGTTGCTAAAAAGGTTACAGCACATCATTTCTGCTAACCAATTGGTTGTTAGAGGTTACTGCGCATCCTTACCGCTCACTGATTGGTTACTAGAGATTACATGCTTACCGCTCACTGATTTGTTACTAGAGATTACATGCTTACTGCTAACTGGTTGCTAGAGGTTACTGCACATTATTACCGCTTAGTGATTGGTTGCTAGAGCTTACTCTGCATCATTACCACTTACTTATTGGTTGCTAGAAGTTACTGTGCATCATTACCACTTACTTATTGGTTGCCAGAGGTCACAGCACATCAATACAGCTCACTGATTGGTTGCTGAAGGTTACAGCACATCATCTTCTCACTGCCTGCACACCATGGACTGGGGAGGTGAGGGGATCTGCCAACAGACAGAAAACTCCTAGAACTTGTTATTTGCAATGAGCAGAGCAAAACACACACAGCTATGGAGGTTGAATGAGTGCAGATAACCCCAGGTTAAGGGGTGAGCTGTGTACGGAGCACAGGGTTTAGGGGTAAGCTGTGTACGGAGCGCAGGGTTTAGGGGTGAGCTGTGTACAGAGCGCAGGGTTTAAGGGTGAGCTGTGTACAGACCGCAGGGTTTAGGGGTGAGCTGTGCATGGAGTGCAGGGTTTAGGGGTGAGCTATTTAGGTAGTGCAGGGTTTAGGGGTGAGCTGTGTATGGAGTGCAGGGTTTAGGGGTGAGCTGTGTACAGAGTGCAGGGTTTAGGGGTGAGCTGTGTACATCCAAGTCATCCCCCCTCCAAAGTACAGAGCTCTCCTCCCACCAGGTTCCAGTTTGGAGCTCACCCCCCATCAATACACAGCATTCCTCTTGCCTCAATCCCCCCCTTCTTCCCTTTCCAATACTGAGAATTCTGACCACCTAAATAACATCAGAGTGGGGCTGCAGAAGAGAAGCTGCATGTCCATGGACCAACTTCTGCCTGTGTATATCCCCCCACCCCCTCCCTCCTCTGCTCTCTCCTCTCTCTCTGCTCTCGTATAGAGACAATGTGTTTTATAGAGCAGGGAGGGTTCTAAACAGCCACTGGGAGAAGATCACTGTCACTTGTAAATACAGAAGCAGCGCTTCTGTATTTACAAGTGACAGTAGCGAGGAGCTCAGAAGCCAGCGCCGGATCATGGTGGTGGAGGAACTCGGCTGGAAAAAGCCAGCGGGAAGCACGTGCTCCAGACGCAGCTGCTTTGGGCCCCCAACAATGGCAGGGCCCTTGGCACAAGTCCCGTTTGCCCTGCGTTAAAGACGGCCCTGCCTGGGAGGCTTTTAAGGCTATGCTTAGAGGAATCTTTATTGGGGAGATTCAAGCTATCAAGCATAACACAAATGCTCAGAGAGAGGACATGGAATGGATGGCAGGTGACCTGGAGAAAGCTTTCATTGCTGACCCAACACATAGTACTAGAGAGGTATGGTTGTCGGCCCAGGAGGCCCTTAGCCGCATCACTGCTTCGGCAGTGGAGAAAAAGGCTGCTACGCTCACATACCAGATGAGTGACTAATTCTCCATCCCAGATTATGTCCACTTTAGTGGATTACTATTCTTCCCTGTATGAATCCAAAGCTATACGATAGATGCCCTGACCGAGTATCTTACTACTGTGCAACTTCCCTGCATGTCTGCCTCCTCCAGGCTGCAATTAGATGCCCCCTTGACCTGGAAGGAATTGCGGATGCCGACCAGTGCATTTCCCAACTCCAAAGCTCCAGGAGATGATGGCTTGCCAATAGAGGTTTATAAACAATATGCAGGGCAGTGGCGACTGGTGCTCAAAATTTTTGGGGGGCGCAAACAAACTGAAAAATTCTGAAAGAAACCCCATCAATTGCAGCCTCACTGTACCATCAATCGCAGCCACTGTGCCATCAATAGCAGCCACTGTGCCCATCAATCGCCGTCACTGTGCCATCAAACGCAGCCACTGTGCCATAAAACGCAGCCACTGTGCCCATCAATTGCCGCCACTATGCCCATCAATTTCTCCCACTGTGCCCATCAATTACTCCCACTGTGCCAATCAATTGCAGCCACTCTGCCCATCAATTGTTGCCAATGTGCCCATCAATTGCTCCCACCATGCCCCATCAAACGCAGCCACTGTGCCATATCAAATGCTGCCAGTGTGCCCCCCCGCCGGCTGCACTTACCTGTCTCGGTGGGACAGCTTCTCGATGCTCCTCGATGTCTTCTCCTGTCCTCTCTTCCCGTCCTCTGCTATGATTGGACGTCTGGTGTCCAATCACAGCGCCTGTTGTTTCAGCCAATCAGGTGACAGGTAACAGATCCGAGCACGCGATTGGCAGAGAGGCGGTTTAATGTTAGGAAAGCGAATATTAATTTGCTTTTCTAACACAGCTGAGTGACCTGCGAGCGCCCAGCATGGCGCTTGCAGGTCACCTTTTTTGACGCCTATTAGAGCCTATAGCTCTAATCAGGTGCTTCAAAACCACCCCCCGCCGCTGTAATTCAGGCGCCCTGTGCCCGAAAAGGGGACGGATGCCTGAATAGGGGGTGGCAGCGGTGGCCATAGATAGATTCATGCAATGCAAAGTAATCTCCTCGATTGTCCACTCTGATCAGTCCGGATTTATGCCCCAAAAATCGGCGGCCATCAATTTGCGACGACTTTTTCTCAATATCCAGTCCCCAGCGGATAATGGCGGAGCATTACTGCCCATTGATGCCCACAAGGCTTTTGATGGCATTGAATGGGAATATCTCTGGGCAGTCATGCGCAAATTTGGGTTTGGAGACCGGTTCATTTCCTTGGTACAGCTACTATATAGCGCCCCAGTCGTGACCATCCGAGAGGGTGGCAGAATATCCTCAAGCTTTAATCTACACAGAGGTACAAGGCAGGGCTGCCCCCTGTCCCTTCTTTTGTTTGCCCTGGCCATAGAGCCTCTGGCTGCCCTTATCCGTTCTAATACTATTATACAGGGATTTAGGTATGGGGAACTTCATGAAAAAATAATGCTGTATGCCGATGATACCTATGCTGTTCCTCTGTGATACATCTATTTCTCTATGAGAGGCTATGACGGTGATAAGGGAGTTTGGGGAGTTCTCTGGTTTGGTCATAAATTGGACTAAGTCTTATATTATGTTGCTGACTGTGACACCTGACCCCTCTTTACTGACCATACAGGAGATTGCGCTTTCTGGGTCTTTTCGATACCTAGGCATACAGGTTACCCCCTACCTGCTAGACTATGTCAGACTTAATCTGACCCCTTTACTCAATCGCTGTCGCGATTGGGTTAAGATATGGAGCAGGCTAAAGATATCTCAGGTGGGACGGATAAATCTTATAAAGGTGATTATGATGCCACAGTTGCTCTGTATACTACACAATACCCCCATGGTCATCCCGTTGAAAAAGTTCTGTATTTTAAATATACAGCTACAGCGTCCGAAAGAAGCTGGTGGACTGGCATTGCCCAATCCCTGACTCTATAACTTAGCCTCACAGTTACAGCACATAGCGTGGGTAGTGCACCCCCCGCAAGAGCTGCAATTAAACTTAGTAGACTCTTCCGCTAAACTACTTAGCTTCACAACGGGGTCGGGGTGGCAGATGGTCTGGAAGCCCTGCACTTTAGCAAATCTAATAAACTTTACCCTACCTATGTTCTTATGCAGAAAATTTGGAATAAGGTCAGGATGGTGCAGGGTGTACAGGGATTTAACAAATACAGCCCCATCTGGGATAACAACTTCTTTCCAGGAATAGCGAAACTGTACTACAGCACAAAGTGGAAACACTTTGGGATTTCTCACCTGACCCACATCTTCCGAGATGGGAAGCTGAGGTCATTTTTGGACCTATCAACTCCCGTCCATAATGCACTTCTACTACATGCAGCTTCAGCATGCGGTCAGGGAGGAGGGGATCAATGGGTCTTCGATTCTACCTCTGTCTTCAATTACTTGTTTGAGGTCACCACCTATAAATGATTTATCTCCTGCAGCTATGCCATGCTCCTCAACCTTTTCCATAGGGACTCGCCTCATAAGGCGGTGTCGCAGTGGGAACGAGATGTTGGGGTCTTTGAAGAGGAGCAGTGGGAGGAAGGCCTACAGGCTGTTCCCCAGTGCTCTCTTAACGTGGCTCAGTGCCTGTCGCAACTATATATCCTCCTGAGGGTCCGCTACACACCGGCCAGGTTGGCCCGCACCAGATTCAGTAGAGATCATGGGGATTTGATAGACCTCCTATGAAGATGCCCAAAGCTCCATTTATATTGGAAACAGGTCTTAAACACACTTAATAGGGTCTTCCAGATTATGATCCCAGCTGACCCCAAGCACTGCCTGCTGGGTATTCTAGACATACTCCCGATTGAAGATATCCCTAGACAGGCTGTAGCAAGAGCTCTCTACCAGGCCAGAAAAGTGATTCTGAGACACTGGAAATCTAAGAATCTCCCCACGTTGCAGGAATGGATTACCCAAATGGGTGACACTATTCGATTGAAGAAGCTCATTTATCAACATGGGTAAAAGTGAAAAATTTGATAAGTTATGGGTCCCATGGTTGGATGTCCCAGGCATAGCCCCAGTAAATCTGATGTATAACCGACTATTCTAGCGCTTGTAAACACTTTTACCCTGCCTCTCTGAAGACCTGGACGATTGATTGTACGGCTGAACTTTATGTTGATGGATAAGGTGTTATTTGAATGCATGGGCGGGTGGGGTATCAATCTGCAGAATATTTTGTAATGTACTGAACGTATATATATATTGAAATTTACAGCTTTTGTGTGCCTGTTTTGCTCTGGACCATGTATGTACAATTTCTTTCTATGCTCAATAAAAACGTATTGTTTAAGAAAAAAAATATATACAAAATTGTCAGGAATGGTGCCCAGTGACCTCTGGACCTCTGGCGGCAGCTCATGATAATGATGTTTCTGCAAACACAAAAAAAGACTGTAGAATGTTGTATCCTGTTAACCATGGGTAGTAGTGGGAAACTAAATATACAGGCAATACATTTTATGTGGCCAAAGGATATATTTAGGCACAATCTTTCGCAGACGTGGTGTCAGGGAAAACTTTGCCATAGTGCAGATGGAGTTCCCAGGCACATACGTATGTATGGGGCCAGTGTACTGGCTAATTGGTCTAGTTTGGTCTACAGTGTTCTGTGTGCTTGTTCCTGATTCCTATGCCTGACCTCTGATCTTGACCTAGTATGCTCCTGACTACGTTTGTCTGCTACCTGCCCTGACCTTGGCTTTGTCCCGGGATTCTGCTTCTGCCTCCTGTTCCTGTCTGATCTGCCTCACCGATGCTGATACTTGCCTGGTTCCTTTAGACTTAAATGCGGTCATCTGGTTCCCTGCCCTGCATCCACAGCCAGCTGCCATCCAAGCTATGTGCCAGTCTGTCTGCCACTGACCCATCCATCCTGCTGTTTGCTGTTCCTGTTTCCTGGCATTCTCCCAGTGAAGTATCGGCTACTCCCAGCACAGACTACCAAACTGATCACAGGCACTCATGCCTCGCCGTACTCTTGTGGTTGTGGCTACTGTTCCACTGTCAGAATGTTTATACTGAAATATTAAACAGTTTTATATTTATGAAAATAAGCAAGGATCTATAATTAAGGAGATTTCCAATTTATTTCCACAAATCAACAAAATAACTTGGGTTTGTTTATTTTGCGCTAAACTGAAATCAAAAGGAATATAAAAAGTGTGCAAAAATATATATATTCATTAACTAAAAATTGGTGCAGAATAATATCAAAATATAACTGGTGACAAATAAAGAATATGGATCAAAATTTCAATAATAAGGATAAGACAAATGATGAGAAAATAACCTCAGGATATTGTTTCAAAATACCAATGTAGCAAAACTGAGTATCTCCTTGAAAGTAATTAATAGCTTATCATTAGCTCAGCAGGATGTAAAAACAATGACACATGACCTATCTCAGTCAACAGATCTGGCAGGCTCAAATTTACTTTAACAGAACATGGACAAACTTGTTATACAATGCACAGAATTGGTGATTTAATCAAGACTTATATTTAAGGTAAAGATACATTTTCAATAAATTATTTTATTTTAATCATACATAACTAAACCATTTACTAGAGAGTGAAATCAGCTTCAATGAGATTATACATATGTGTGTATTTCTCTCTTTGATTGAAAAATAAACAATTCATACTAGAGAATACTTAGAATTATTTAAATTCAAATCTTCATGCTACAAGGACAAAATGGTCCAGCCAGGTGTATATAGCTGGTCAATTACCTACAGATAAATATAAATCCAGAAATCTCAAAATCTATTGTCTGAGAGATGTCAGTTATATCTCCTCCTGGATAATTATTTTCCTTTTTTTTCCCATTCCCTTATCTCAATCTTTCTTCAAACTTTTATCCCCCCAAAGAAAGTAGGCGTGGATATGTTCTCCACGTAAATAATGATGTCAAATTATAGTTTATTTTACTATATACCCATCCGCACAACTACCTAAAGGTAGCAGTATTGGATTAAAAATCATTTTGGAATTTTCCTTAAAAATACCAAGATTTTGCTTCGATTAAGCCTTAAACTAAACCATAAATATAATAGGGTGGTCTATTCTATGGCAGCATCTGTCCAGCTTTTTGTCTCTTCATAATATGTATAGCTTTAAGAAAGTCTGAACAACGGCAATTAACTTTTCCTCCAAATACCTTTGAGAGTGAGGTAATTGGTACTAAAAGCACAATGGTTATTCACATGTAGTTTCAATGATAGAAATTCTGTACATCCACTCTCATTCATAGTACTTTAAACATGCACCCCTCATATTATTAATATACTAATATATTTCAATGAGTAAAATCAAACAATATATAATGAATATATGTTGAATATTGCAAAAGTACATAAACACAAATATGTAAAATTATTCAATTAAGTAGGCATATAAATGTTCCATATAATTTAATAATAATACAATAGAAATGATTGCTAATATAATTACTTGCAATTAATAATACTTATTCATAGGGCAACTTTTAAATTACCCCTCTTTTTTTTTGTATTGAGAAAAAAAAATTCAAAGTCTCTATTCATTGTCTTAGTTGAGACATGAGTAATCAATCTCATTATAACACATTCTGGCACCATGGGCAGTCCTTATCTTGTTTTTGTTGTCTAGGACCCTCACAATTTACGACCTGGGAGAATATGCGATAAGGCTCTTAAAATATTATGTAAGGCCCCTTTCACACTGGGGCATTTTTCAGGCGGTACCGCGCTAAAAATAGCGCCTGTACAGCACCTGAAAAAATCCGGCCCCATTCACTCCAGTGTGAAAGGCGGCGGGCTTTCACACTGGAGCGGTGCGCTAGCAGGACGGTCAAAAAAGTCCTGCTAGCAGCATCTTTGGAGCGGTATAAGAGCGGTGTATTCACCGTTCCTATACCGCTCCTACCCATTGATTTCAATGGGACACCGCGGTAACTTTAACTTTTAACCGTTGCTTTACCGTCGCCACGGCTCCCGCCCCAGTGTGAAAGGGGCCTAAGAGTCTGTGTCCAAAAGCAATGAACTTGCATTCACCTTCTAACAGATAGACAAAATGGCTTCCAAGATGCCCATGAAACCATTTATAAAATAATATGTATAGGCCTTATAAATTAATTCTATTTTTTTTTTAACCTCAATAGTTCTGACACCACTATCAGTGGTCCCTGAGCCAGAGCAGTACAAGAGGCCCTTCTCTTCACGTCAGGCTCACCCACCAGGTACTTGACATGTGGTTTCATGATAAAACCATGTGTGGCACCACCTGACATCTGAGTTGTTAAGACAGTTCCTGGCATCTGGGTCTACAAGACAACTTTGCAGGGGTTAAGAGTCAAAAGCTCCACCTATGCTCCATGCATATTCACAGGTTTTATTTCTACAGAACTAGGCCTAGGCAGGGGTCAAACTTTGCTTGAGAGGGGCCCATGCTCCACAGGTGGCCAGGCGGCATGGGCAGTGCACTGGAAGAACCTTACCAATCACCAATGGCTGGCCCGCCATCATCAAGCCACCACTCACCTCTGCCTGAACCAACTGCTGGAGTGCACTCTGTTGGCTGTGCCCCTCTTGCATCATAAAGACTACTTGACCAGTCCAGCATATTGATAGACAGTCTTGATGTTGCTCCGAACTGCCTGCAGCCATACAACAAACTAAGCCCTCTACAGATGCAGACAGTCTTTACTGAACACATCAACGAGACCTTTTTCTTTTTCAGTTTGTGATTTTTATTGAACAAGTAGTTGGTTTACCAAGTAAATGATGCTTGGCTTTGTGTGACAGTTGCAGCAACTTGGTATAAAGTCTTGAACGTGAATATTTAAATCTTATGCATTACTTTGTCAGGATCAAGTTCCTTTGGAGGGGTGTTGTGGTTCTCACAGTAATGAATTAAAGTGGTTCTAAAAGCAGAAGGTTTTTTACCTTCATCTATGCATGAAGGTAAAAAACCTTCTGGTGCAGCTCCTCCCCCAGCCCCCCTATACTTACCTGAGCCAGTTGTCAATCACAGCCAGTGAGCCAATTAGAAGAGAGCACGGGTGGGACCGAGCCACGTTCTGCGTGTGAATGGAACAGAAGCATGGTTTGGGAGCGAGCCTGCTTCAGTGCCCTCATAAAGTATAATGTTTATTATTTTAGGTACAGAAAAAAAAAATCCTTTAGAATCACCTTACGAAGAATGCTCCATTGCTCTTTCATCTCTTTTCTATTCTGTGGGCCTGTAGCCTACACGCTTATCCCTAGGGGGAAAAGCAAGCACATTTTTTTTTTCTCCGTCTTTCTCATATTCTTGCCAGACAACATTTTTCTGTCCTCAGGCATGAGGTCCACTTGTTTGTTCCTAAGAGAAACATAGCCATATGCATACTGTCTGCACTTAGCCTAGATCCACTTCAGCAGATCCTTTCTTAGGACCCACAGCATAGGCCTACTAGTGTTCCCCAAGGTGGCTGCAGGTGGTGGCAGTCCTATGCAGGGCTTGCCTAGTGCACAGAGCCATGCAGTAATCAGGGACGTTTTTAAGGCAGAGCAAAAGGGGCAGCTGCCCTGGGCCCTGTCATTGTTGTGGGGCACAAAGCAGCTGCCTCATACTTGCCAACTATCCTGGTTTAAATTCCCTTGTCCCTTGAGGTTTTAGTCCTGTTCTGTGTCCCAATATCTCAGTGTGAAGTGCTGGTACTAATGCTGCCCAGCTCTGCCCTATTGTTGTGTACAGATGACTCACCTGCAGACCCTGTGTTTACATGTAAATAGCGGCGGCATTCATATGTAAATAGCGGTGGCATTCATAGTTAAATAGCGGCCGGCAGCATTGATATGTATATCATGCCCCCCTGAGGTCATATCCACAGTAATCTTTAGCAACCAATCAACAAGCAGAAATCATGTGCTGTAACCTCTAGCAACTAATCAGTGAGCCATAATGTCTTTTACAGGGCACTTTGTGTTATTATAGCAATGAGGTCACTTTAAAGCTTAGAACTGCATTTGTTCCACAATAATTTATACGCATGTAGCAGAAAAAAGGTAGGATAATATTGCGCAGTATAGAGTAATAGAATGTATACAAAAGCTGCAGACATTGCCGGTAGACTGTCGGTAGATGCAAATTGGAAAAATATATATATGTTGCGCTAAAGTGCTATTGTGCATGGGTAGTAGGAATATCCCATGAATTAGAACTAATCACATAAATATGAATATATTATACGTATAAAAATAAAGTCATATAAAATAAATCAAATAAATATGTTAATCAAGTGTAAATGTAGTTTTGAATAAAAAATACATAAATAATATGTGAATAAATAACTGTGATAGTGAAAGGTGATCCTGTGAAGGATAGAATTCAAATATGGTGAACAATAAAACATAAATATGTTTAAAATATTGTGAGTACCAAAACGTAAATATGTTTAAATATTAAAACGACAAGTGGGTGGTAGGTGAAGAACAACCGAGCTATACATATATGTGTACAGCCAGGGGCGGACTGACCAGTCAGTCACTCGGGCGCCGCCCGAGGGCCCGGGGCCATTAGGGGCCCGGACTCGGCCACAAGAGAGGCCACTTGAAGCGGCTGTATTACATGCCGCAATGCCGATAAAAATACTGCTAACAGCGCGGCGCGCGCTGCTCCCCGCCGGCCCCTCCTTCCCTCCCGTCTGTCCCAGGTGCTTGTAATGAATGCGCCGTGACGTCACCTGGGACGAACGAGAAGAGTCAGTACACCGGCGGGGAGCAGCGCGCGCCGCACCGTTAGAAGTATTATTGCCGGCATCGCGGCATGTAATACAGCCGCTTCATAGGCATCATCGGTGAGTGAATTTGGTTGAATCAGTGCCCATTCCTCCTGCCCATAGAGTTATGCTGCCTTACAGAGTGTGCTTTATCTTTTGTAGTTATTGTGTTTTATTTGTGAAGTTTTGCTGAGGGATGCCAACACCAGTGCCAGATACAAGCCTTGGGGCACATTCGCTTAATTTAATGAGAAACTGCTAAAACTTGTATTGAAGTGATCCAGTAACAATTCACAACAAACCTGGTGGGAGTGTCCCCCTGTGTGTGTGTGTCCCTTTGTGAGTGCCCCCCTTTGTGAGCGTCCCTCTGTGTGTGTGTGTGCATTCTCCCTCCAGTCTCCCCCTGTGTGTGTGCGTTCTCTCTCCAGTGTCCCCCTGTGAGTGTGTGCTCTCCCGCCAGTGTCCCCCTGTGTGTGTGTGTGCGTTCTCCCTCCAGTGTCCCCCTGTATGTGTGCACTCTCCCTCCAGTCTCCCCCTGTGTGTGTGCATTCTCTCTCCAGTGTCCCCCTGTGAGTGTGTGCTCTCCCGCCAGTGTCCCCCTGTGTGTGTGTGTGTGTGCGTTCTCCCTCCAGTGTCCCCCTGTATGTGTGCGTTCTCCCTCCAGTGTCCCCCTGTGTGTGTGTGTGTGTGTGCGTTCTCCCTCCAGTGTCCCCCTGTGTGTGTGTGCGTTCTCCCTCCAGTGTCCCCCTGTGTGTGTGTGCGTTCTCCCTCCAGTGTCCCCCTGTGTGTGTGTGTGTGTGTGCGTTCTCCCTCCAGTGTCCCCCTGTGTGTGTGTGTGCGTTCTCCCTCCAGTGTCCCCCTGTATGTGTGCGTTCTCCCTCCAGTGTCCCCCTGTGTGTGTGTGTTCTCCCTCCAGTGTCCCCCTGTGTGTGTGTGCGTTCTCCCTCCAGTGTCCCCCTGTGTGTGTGTGCGTTCTCCCTCCAGTGTCCCCCTGTATGTGTGTGCGTTCTCCCTCCAGTGTCCCCCTGTGTGTGTGTGTGTGTGTGCGTTCTCCCTCCAGTGTCCCCCTGTGTGTGTGTGTGTGTGTGTGTGCGTTCTCCCTCCAGTGTCCCCCTGTGTGTGTGTGTGTGTGTGCGTTCTCCCTCCAGTGTCCCCGTGTGTGTGTGTGCGCGTTCTCCCTCCAGTGTCCCCGTGCGTGTGTGTTCTCCCTCCAGTGTCCCCGTGTGTGTGTTCTCCCTCCAGTGTCCCCCTGTGTGTGTTCTCCCTCCAGTGTCCCCCTGTGTGTGTGCGTTCTCCCTCCAGTGTCCCCCTGTGTGTGTGCGTTCTCCCTCCAGTGTCCCCCTGTGTGTGTGTGCGTTCTCCCTCCAGTGTCCCCCTCTGTGTGTGTGTGTGTGTGCGTTCTCCCTCCAGTGTCCCCCTGTATGTGTGTGCGTTCTCCCTCCAGTGTCCCACTGTGTGTGTGTGCGTTCTCCCTCCAGTGTCCCCTGTGTGTGTGTGTGTGTGTGTGTGTGTGTGCGTTCTCCCTCCAGTGTCCCCCTGTGTGTGTGTGTGTGTGTGTGTGTGTGAGTTCTCCCTCCAGTGTCCCCCTGTGTGTGTGTGTGTGTGCGTTCTCCCTCCAGTGTCCCCCTGTGTGTGTGTGTGCGTTCTCCCTCCAGTGTCCCCCTGTGTGTGTGTGTGTGTGTGCGCGTTCTCCCTCCAGTGTCCCCGTGTGTGTGTTCTCCCTCCAGTGTCCCCCTGTGTGTGTGTGCGTTCTCCCTCCAGTGTCCCCCTGTGTGTGTGCGTTCTCCCTCCAGTGTCCCCCTATGTGTGTGCGTTCTCCCTCCAGTGTCCCCCTGTGTGTGTGTGTTCTCCCTCCAGTGTCCCCCTGTGTGTGTGTGTGTTCTCCCTCCAGTGTCCCCCTGTGTGTGTGTGTGTTCTCCCTCCAGGGTCCCCGTGTGTGTGTGTGTGCGTTCTCCCTCCAGTGTCCCCGTGTGTGTGTGTGTGCGCGCGTTCTCCCTCCAGTGTCCCTGTGTGTGTGTGTGTGTGTGTGTGTGTGTGCGCGTTGTCCCGCCAGTGTCCCCCTGTGTGTGTGTGTGTGTGCGTTCTCCCTCCAGTGTCCCCCTGTGTGTGTGTGTGTGTGCGCGTTGTCCCTCCAGTGTCCCCCTGTGTGTGTGTGTGTGCGTTCTCCCTCCAGTGTCCCCCTGTGTGTGTGTGTGTGCGCGCGTTCTCCCTCCAGTGTCCCCCTGTGTGTGTGTGTGTGTGCGTTCTCCCTCCAGTGTCCCCCTGTGTGTGTGTGTATGTGTGCGTGCGTTCTCCCTCCAGTGTCCCCCTGTGTGTGTGTGTGTGTGTGCGTGCGTTCTCCCTCCAGTGTCCCCCTGTGTGTGTGTGTGTGTGTTCTCCCTCCAGTGTCCCCCTGTGTGTGTGTGTTCTCCCTCCAGTGTCCCCCTGTGTGTGTGCGTTCTCCCTCCAGTGTCCCCCTGTATGTGTGTGTGTGCGTTCTCCCTCCAGTGTCCCCCTGTATGTGTGCTTTCTCCCTCCAGTGTCCCCCTGTGTGTGTGTGCGTTCTCCCTCCAGTGTCCCCCTGTGTGTGTGTGCGTTCTCCCTCCAGTGTCCCCCTGTGTGTGTGTGTGTGTTCTCCCTCCAGTGTCCCCCTTTGTGTGTGCGTTCTCCCTCCAGTGTCCCCGTGTGTGTGTGTTCTCCCCCCGACAGTGTCCCCCATTGTGCTCTCCCTCCCCAGTGTCCCCCTGTGTGTGTGTGCTTCCCCCCCTCCAGTGTCCCCCTGTGTGCTCTCCCTCCCCGTGTCTCCCTGTGAAGGTGTGGCTTGAGTGTGGGGACCAAGGGGCCCCATGATCTTCTATTGCCCGGGGGCCCCATGAGTTGTCAGTCCGCCCCTGTGTACAGCGGTAAAGTCCATGTAGGTGACAAAATATGCTCGTGAACAGCCGTTGACACTGTATGGTGTTCTAGGTGAGGTGATCGTGGTCCTGTCGGCGTCAACACTTATTGGAATGAGGCTTACCGGAGGTCACGGACTTGAAGAGGCGTATGCCTCGCAAGTCGTGATAAGCTTTATGTGGAGGGTTACCAGGTCCCTATTCCACGGATGGGCTCCAAGGTTGATATGCGCGAGTAAATGGCCAGCATGTAGAATGTGGTCATCAAAACTCCAATGGTTCACACGTAATTCATATGTGTTGGATCATATTGAGAGAAAGACTCACATAGTGTAATACCGTAAGATATATTTTAATGTTGTAAAGAAACAGATTAAAAACACTCACATTTGGGTAGATAAAAATAGGCTCGTAGTGTGTAGTAGAATGGCGTAGTGCTGTTGCATACGCCTCTTCAAGTCCGTGACCTCCAGTATATGTATAGCTTGGTTGTTTTTCCTATACACATGTAGCACCCACAAGTGTGCTAAAAGGATAATGTTATGTTTTTTTTTTTGAGAGTAGGTGAATTTCCAGGCTTGGCTTCCATGTTTTGAACTGGGTTGGGACTGACTCAGTGTAGAGCTGGTGACTCACAAGCAGCATTACCAAGACCTCCCACTTCTTTCCAGAGCCTGCTAGAATTTTCTGAAAAGAAAAGAGAAGAGGGGAGGTGGAGATTGTTTTGAGGAGCCCTGACCAATCCCCAGCTTAGATTGGCAGGGGGCAGGCCTCCTTAACCGATTAAGCCCCGGACCATTTGGCTGGCCAAAGACCAGACCACTTTTTGTGATTCGGCACTGCATCGCTTTAACTGACAATTGCGCGGTCGTGCGACGTGGCTCCCAAACAAAATTGACGTCCTTTTTTTCTCATAAATAGAGCTTTCTTTTGGTGGTATTTGATCACCTGTGCGGTTTTTATTTTTTGCGCTATAAACAAAAAAAAGAGTGAATTTTTTTTTAAAAACGCATTATTTTTTACTTTTTGCTATAATATCCCCAAAAAATATATAAAAAATTTTTTTCCCTCAGTTTAGGCCGATACGTATTCTTCTACATATTTTTGGTAAATAAAAAAAAATAAAAAATCGCAATAAGCATTTATTGATTCGTTTGCGCAAAAGTTATAGCATCTACAAAACAGGGGATAGTTTTATGCCATTTTTATTATAAATTTTTTTTTACTAGTAATGACGGCAATCAGAGAATTTTTTATCCTGACTGCAACATTATGGCAGACGCGTTGGACAATTTTGACACATTTTTGGAACCATTGGCATTACAGCTATTAAAATTGCATTGATTACTGTAAAAATGTCACTGGCAGTGAAGGGGATAATGTGTATCCTAGTACGTGTTCTAACTGAAGAGGGGATGGGACTGTGTAGGGAAACAAACAGATTGCTATTCATACTCTGTATGAACAGACGATCTGTCAGTTCACTCCTCAGAGAACCGTAAACTGTGTTTACACACACAGCTCCCGGTTCTCCGTGTGCCCCGAGCGATCGCGGGAGCCCGGCAGTGATCGAGATGGCTGGGCACTTGCATCGGCTCAGGGAGCAAGCGGGGGGCAGGCGCCCTCTAGTGGGTGTTAATGGTACCGACGTACCATAACAGCGATTCGAGCAGCTAAGTCATGTTGCCACAGTAAAACTGCGGCGGCTGGTTGGCAAGTGGTTAAATACCCAGGGTCAGCTCCGCTGGGGAGGAGTTGTTCAGTGTGGAAGCTGGAGATGGAGTGCTAGGCTGTCAGGGCCTTTGAGGGAGCTCCCCAGTCTACCTTGGGCCTGGGCTTGGGTGCAGACGGGACCTTCTAAGAACTCATGGAGGTATCTTGGACAGGAGGCATGGGAGAAAGCAGAGGACAGCAGAAGAGAACACTGTCGGGCAAGTCTCCAGGGAGGAACTACAGGTCGCAGCCAAGAGGCAGAGCCAGTGGAGTGGACTGTGGTAGCTCCGGGCAGTGGAGAGAGGCAGCTGCAGCCAGGAGGGCTGGCAGGGCCTGAAGATGTGGTGCTGGGAGCAGTAGCCACGTGGACAGCTAGCACTAGGACTACCTACATATTTTCCTACACGAAAGCTGTCCCTGCCTGCAAAGGGCATTCACCTTAGGCCTGGGTGAGCCAGTATCAGGCTTAAAATATAGTGCTAGCTGATCTGGCAAGTGCAAGCAAGTGATGTGCTGGAGTTTTTGAGAAGGGACAGTCTGCAAGCAAGTGATGTGCTGAATAGAAGAGAGGAGGTGTATGTACTGGAGTTGTATGTAGTCTCAAGTCCCTGAATTGTTCCTAATCATCTGGGCATCTCATAAATTCCCTATCCCCATCCAAGTTTATTCCCCTCAATAAAAATACAAACAAAGTTCAAGGACTGGTTTTCTGCCTGAGGGTGAATGAGAACTGTGTGCCTGGCTGGGCAGGGGGACAGACAGACTACAACAGCCTTTAGGAGAGTACCGCTACTCGCAGTATATTCTATCATCGGTAAGGCCCCTTTCACACTGAATCGTTTTTCAGGCACTAAAGCGATAAAAATAGCGCCTGAAAAAAGCGGGTGCTTTCACTCCGGCTTTCACACTGGAGTGGTGCACTAGCAGGACGGTAAAAAAAGTCCTGCTAGCAGCATCTTTGGAGCAGTGAAGGAGCGGTGTATTCACCGCTCCTATACCGCTCCCACCCGTTGAAATCAATGGGGCAGCGCAGCAATACCGCCAGGAAAGCGCCGCTTTGCGGGGGGTTTTAACCCTTTTTCGGCCGCTAGCGGGGGTTAAAACCGCCCCGCTACCGTCCGAATACCGCTGCTAAAGCAGCGCGAAATATAGCGCTGCTTTACCGCCGGTGCCCGCACTGCTCCAGTGTGAAAGGGACCTAAGGGTAGACAAGGCTCACAATCACTCCCTTTTTGGTAACATTTTTCTATATCACCAAAGAGCAAAGGACAGAAAATACACTTACTCTGCTGGCTCCTGTTGTTACTGGCATTCTTTAAAGGCTGACACACAGGACAGTCATGCCTTTTGCAAGTCTTCCAATGAGAGATTATCCGTCTGGAGGAAGCGCAGTGGGCAACTAAAGGATAAAAAGGGTTAATTTTCAGTAAGCACATAAGTTAACACACATATAAAATCCTTTATTTTATTTAATCTGGTCCATCCACTACATACTTTTCATAATCGATTAGTTGGCCGATTATTGTTTATTATTTCATTTATTATTGTGCTTTTAGGACAGTTCAGGAGCTGCTGCGGTTATTTGAGGTTCAACCTCCCTCTCCTAAACCCGGAAGAATCATGTTCAAGATAGGACCGCTGGCCACAAATGCGGTGAAATTGCGGTAAAATCGCAGCTATTTTCCCACAGCCGGCGGTCATAATAGGCTATGTGTACATGAAAATAAAATGGAATATTGGATTCTGCGTTATGGTAGTATAGTATGGCTGCTGCCTACCTCAAGAATCCCACCAAAGTGGGATCAACAAAGAAATATGTATGAAGAGAGGTGGCGCTGCCTGAATCTGATGTACAATGCTCAAAAGAAACAAACAATATACGTAAGAAAAATAATAATAAAAATACATAGTCACTTTGGAATAGGATCACCTTTGTGGACCCATAAACTGTGATTTTTGGTTTGTGTTTTTTCCTTTTTTGAGATATTTCCTTTTTGATATATTTATTGGCTTCTGGTTTCATACAAGCACATTGAGCACTTTACTTTTTATTCAATAACTTCCTTCTGACATATTGATGCAGTCACCATTTATAATAGTGGTTCTACTTATGTTTGCATATATAGCATCATTTATTAATTACTGTGCACTTTATAGTAATTTGCACTAGGAGATTTCACACGCTCATTTTGTGATTTAAAGAGACTGAACACTAATCTTTTCACATTTATATGGTTTAATATTATTTTTCATATGTATACTGTTTGTTTCTTTTGAGCATTGCACATCAGATTCAGGCAGCACCACCTTTTACCTTTCTTCTTAAATATTTCTTACCTTTCTGTGTACATGAAGCTGCCCCATTGTTGGTGTCAGTGGCAAGAATTGTGCCCCATTGTTGGTATCAGTAGGAGGAATAGCGCCCCAAGAGCCAGATAAAGGCAAGCAAAAGAGCATATCTGGCTCCTGGGCCACACCTTGGAGACCACTGCTCTAAATAAAGCTCTGTTATAAAATGTTCCTAAAACATTACATTTTAGCCTACCTAAAACTTAAAATTAGTTTTGTCCCAAAAAAGAAAACCAAATCATAAACAGGCTGGTCCATTTAATGTAGAATTGAAAAGTAATAAAGAGAAAATAAGCAGCATTCCAAATAATGCAACAATATATAACATTCAGTCTTATAATCTTAATAATGTAACACCAAAAAATCATAAACAGTCCATAAGTACAAAACAATCCAATGATTGAATGATCTGGGCAGAGTGAAAGTATCCGTCACCAGCAACACTCTCACACTCAGGCTTCTTACCAGATGTCCAGGACCACAAATTATAATGGTCAAACAAGCAGCAAGTTTATCCAGGAAGGTAACCATCACATGGATCACAGATTGTACAGAGGAAACACAATAAAAAAACTCCCATAGTGAAGGCCATCATGATGTAAAAGAGTTTAATTTAAAAAATGGCTACAATTAGTCAAATCTGGCCACAAGCAGCAATTTTATGGAACCAAGAAATGTCTTGGTCTTGGTCACTGCTATGGCTCCCGACACGCCAAAAACATCTGAAATGCCCACCTAACACCTTCTTTCGACCTGCTATGACCTACCGCAAACGCAGGAGGACCAGGGGATCATTGAAAGTTGTCTTGATGGCCCCGATCAGTCGGTTCTTCTGAGATAGAGCCCGTTCTACTGCCTCCCCGGAGGTGACATGTGGTGGGAGGGGGCTCTCGGACTCACCTTCCCCATCCATGGCTGCCTCGCAGCGCCCCGTGCCTAGCTCGCTGGAGAAGCTACCATCGCTCCAGAACCCATCGCCCAGCACCTCTGGAATTCCCACACAGTTGCCCCAGTCAGATGCCAACATCAGGGCCTTGCTTCGTGCACTTCCGACGAAAGCAGACATGGAGGTGCTGGTCATGAGGGTGGAGGAACAGCATTGTCGCGACTTCCATGAGCTCCGCTCGGAGGTTCATGGGTTGGATGACCGACTGAGCAAAGAGGAATGGGAGGTGAGCGCCCTGGAGCTCTGTGTTGCCCACCTGGAGAGGGAACACACAGCATTCCAGGAACATCTGGCTGGAGTACAGCTCCATGCGGAGGGTTTAGAGAGCCAGAGCTGCCGCAACATAGGTATCCGGGGGTTACCTGGGGCGACTGGTCCTGAGAACTTACAAGCCACTGTTCTGGCGATCCTGCATAGGGTCATGGACACGGACCCCCGCCAGCCTGGAGTTCGATCAGGTGCACCTGGCAATGGGACCTAAGCCGCCGCAACATGATCTGCCATCTCCATCGATACCCCCAGAAGGACCTAATTCTCCATGCTGACTGGTCTAAGGGCCAGATTGATTTTGACAACCCAGCTTTCAATCCGGGACTCAACGACCCTAGATTTCTTGAGTTGAAAAAGGTCGAAAGGTCACAGGTCTGACACTTTCTCATCAATGGCCAGTGGAAGAATAGGCAACATATTATGGATGATCCGGCCCTGGCGGGCCTCTCTTTTTGGCAAAAAATACAGCTAACTAATCTTATTGGCTCTCTGCCCTCCCCGGTGGCTTTCAGGAGGCAACTAACCTCCTTTGAATTGTTGAGCTTGGAGCAGTCTCCATTGAGACATGCTATTTCCCTGAGCTATCAACTACTGATAGCTCAACCTCCGGACTTTAGACCTCCCTATATTGCTAAATGGGAGCAGGAGCTGGGAGTGCAATTCACAGAGAAACAAATTGATCGGCTCCTCCTTTTTTCCCCACAAAACTTCTATCAGCGCCAGACATCAGGAGGCAGGATTTAAAATACTGTCCCGGTGGTACTACACTCCGGAAAAAATCCACAAGATGTCCCCTCAGAGTATGGACCTTTGCTGGAGATGTACCCCCGAGTTTTTCCTCCTGCATCATCACAGAATTCCTAGTAAGGTTTATAGGAGATCCATCCCCATAATGCACTGCAAGATCGCAGTGCATTGCTGTATGATGATTGGCCAAAGCCTGCAACTGACCTGCATACCTTGGCCAATCCCAGCGCCCTCTGCTAAGAGAGACATAATTGGCAAAGGCAGGGCCTTCGGCCAATCATGGCTCAGGAGGACAAAGTCCACACCCCACACTATATAAGGCTGCCTACACGGCGGCCCTGTGTAGTGTTGTTGGCGTTGACGAAGAGATAGCGTGATTTAGATTAGGCAGGCAGGTTATTCAGTTACTGGAAGTGTATTTGAGATATAGATATAGATAGATAGTCTAGTATATACCGTATTTATCGGCGTATAACATGCACATTTTTACCCTGAAAATAGAGGGTAAATCGCGCCTACGTGTTATACGCCGATATCTGTATTTTTACAACAGGGGGCGGGGATCGGGTGGTCCTCCCCGGGTGCCACCTATTGGGAGGGTTTCAGGCCGACCGCCCTGCCTCTCCTGGCCGTGGAACAGCGCTGCCATTAAAGATTCCACTGCAGCGTCAGCCCCCTGTGACACAGCGGTCCCCCTACGTAACCCCATGCAAGCTAACCTTCTGAATCCCCTCGCTGTGACTGCTCTCCTCCTCCCGCTCCGCCTCCTCGCGTGTAGCTTTTTATTGGAGGAGGAGAGCGGTAATGTGACCGTAAATGAAGGAGAGGAGAGCAGTCACATGACCGGGTCCACGAGAGAGAGCGGCACACCTGCATTAATGGAGGTATGTGAGTGACACATGAGAAGGGGCTGACAGTGTGAAGTTCAACTCTACAGTATGCCCGCAGCGCTGTCCCAGCGCTCGGAGTGCGGGGGGCTTTATACTGAAAGGGGGCTGTTTGTATTGTACATGGACTGTTGCATGTGCAGGGGCTGTTTGTATTTTGCAGGGGCTGTTTGTATTTTGCAGGGGCTGTATTTTGCAGGGGCTGTTTGTATTTTGCAGGGGCTGTTTGTATTTTGCAGGGGCTGTTTGTATTTTGCAGGGGCTGTTTGTATTGTGCAGGGGCTGTTTGTATTGTGCAGGGGCTGTTTTTATTTTGCAGGGGCTGTTTGTATTGTACAGGGGTCCATGTACTATGCAGGGGGTCTGTGTAAAGTTTTTTTCCTGAAACTTCCCTCTTAAAGTTAAAGAGGAAGTAAAGCCTCTTGAAAAAAAAAAAAGACACCCTGCAAGGCAAAGGCATAATGAGCTAGTATGCATAGCATACTAGCTCATTATGAAAAACTTACCTGAAAACGAAGCCCCCGAAGCCGTCCTTATCCTCGATCTTCTTCGCCGCCATCCAGGGCCGGAGTGACTTCCGGGTCTCGCCGATACAGCGCTATCATTCGCTGGAGCGGCGATGACGTCACTCCCGCGCATGCGCACGAGATCGGCATATCGCCGTGATCACGGCATCTTCAGTGCGCCCTCAGTGCGCCTGTGCGCCGCTGTCTACGGCGCATGCGCCGTAGACAGCGATGCCTTTTCATCGCTAAATATCTCCTAAACCATGTAGGTTTAGGAGATATTTATTGGACCTACAGGTAAGCCTTAATCTAGGCTTACCTGTATGCCAAAGTCATATGGAAGGGTTTACTTCCACTTTAAGGTGCGTGTTATACGTCGGCGCGTGTTATACGCCGATAAATACGGTATAATATATATATATATTTTTTTTATTTATATACACACACACACATACACTCTGCATCCAGTGTAGCCTATATCTACAGATTATTCCGTGGTGTACTATTTCTAATATACTTCAGGCGGTGTATTAATATATATAGGGCTGAAACTAACGGTTATTTTCTCGAATAATCGGATAAAATCCGAAAAAAATACGTAAAGTTAAATTATTTTGTTTATTTAAAAGTATTAATGAAAAAACTGAGTGTTACACTCAAACTGCAGAATACATTTTTTTTAACATTACACAACTTTGCAGCAGTACAAAAACAATGATGGGGTACTATTGCTCCCGGGAACACCAATGATAGGGCACTATTCCTCCCGGGAACACCAATGATGGGGCACTATTCCTCCCGGGAACACCAATGATGGGGCACTATTCCTCCCGGGAACACCAATGATGGGGCACTATTCCTCCCGGGAACACCAATGACGGGGCACTATTCCTCCCGGGAACACCAATGATGGGGCACTATTCCTCCCGGGAACACCAATGATGGGGCACTATTCCTCCCAGGAACACCAATGATGGGGCACTATTCCTCCCGGGAACACCAATGACGGGGCACTATTCCTCCCGGGAACACCAATGATGGGCCACTATTCCCCCCTCCCCATCCCAGGAACACCAATGGGGCACCATTCCCCTCTGCCCCTCCCAGGAACACCAATGGGGCACTATTCCCCCCTCCCAGGAATACCAATGATGGGGCACTATTCCACCCACCCCCCGGAACACCAATGATGGGGCACTCCCCCCCAGGAATACTTAGGATCATGGGGCATAGAAATTAATGTACTACTGAGTTGTTACTGTAGTGTATACATTAGCCGCTACCTTTCACAGTGTGCAGCTCGGCTCTCACCCTTGCTTATCGCCTCTCTCTGTTCACTCGAGGCAGCAGCAGGCAGGGCTGAGAAGATCAGTGGGGAGCTGACTTCAGCGAGGAGGAGAGGCGCGGATGTGCCTGGTCACATACGGCGGTGCCTTGTACACAGGATGACACAGGAGGAGAATTTTAACGGATGGATAGGGATGAAGGTGCGGACCAACTAATCGATAATGAAAATCGTTGACAACGATTTTCATTATCGATTGTTATCGATAATATTGATTAATCGTTTCAGCCCTAAATATATATATATATATATATATATATATATATATATATATCTATAGATATATATATACAGTCTAGTATATATATATATATATATATATATATATATATATATATATATATATATCCATCCAGTGTAGCCTATATCTACAGTTCATTCTGTGGTGTACTATTTCTAATATACTTCAGGCGCTGTATTTAAATAAATATAAATATATATATATATATACACATACATACACACACACACACACACACACACACAGTCTAGTATGTATATACATATATACTCTGCATCCAGTGTAGCCTAGTAGCCTATATCTACAGTGCATTCCGTGGTGTACTGTTTTTACTACACTTCTGGTGGTGTACACAGTACACAATACAGTGCAGCCGTAGTACAGTTGCTACTAAACTTCTGGTGGTGTACATAGTACACAATACAGTGCAGCCGTAGTACAGTTGTTACTACTTTTCTGGTGGTGTACACAATACAGTGCAGCCATAGTACAGTTTCTACTACTTTTCTGGTGGTGTACACAGTACAGAATACAGTGTAGTGTGGTGTTGCAAAACAAAATATACATCAATATACTCTTGTTGGGCGCAGGAACGGGCCCTGCTATGAAATATTAGATAAAAAATTTGAATGTTAAACAGGGACAGAAAAATTGGGCCTTAGGCAGTGGTGGTGGTGCCCTAAACCAAAAATATTGTTGGAGGGCAACATCATCAAGATTGAGGAGGAATAGGATAGTCACTCAGCATAGACAGTCTTCAAGGGATCCCACATCCATAGAAAAATCAATCAGTTACATCAGTATCAGGTGCTGATCCAAGACTGATTCATTTTTATGAATGTGAGCCTGTCAACGGAGTCTGTGGACAGGCACACATAATGATCTGTTACAAACCCTCCATCAGCACTGAATGTGCATTCAGAAAGAACGCTGGATGCAGGACAGGCCAGTAGCTCAATTGCATATTGAGCAAGTTCTGGCCAGTGGCCCATCCTCAAGACCCAGTAACCCAGTGGCTGCTCTGTTGGAAAGGTCTCCAAGTCTGCTCTTGCCCCTAGATATTCCTGCACCATGTAATGCAGATGCTGGCGATGGTTGCTTGAACTGATCAGACCTTGGAGGACTGAAAAATTGGCAAAAGGCATCGGTCAGCTGGCCACCGATCTTTCTCTGACTGAACGAAGCCTCAGCAATGCGTTGTCCAGCACCAGGAAATTGTAACCTCCCAGGGTCTGGAAATGCATTGCACAAACCTTTCTTCAAGGCCTCCTCAAGGTGTTTTATTCTCTGCTCCCTCTGTGAAGGCAGGATGAGTTCTGTAACCTTACCCTTGTAACGTGGATCAAGAAGGGTTGCCTCTCCTTGATACCACGAATCCTAGGGTCCTTTCGCAGGCTTTGCAGAATCAGGGAGGCCATGCAGCGTAAGTTTGCAGAGGCATTCTATTCTCAGTCCTCTGGGTCACTAAGGATCACATGATCCGTAACAACCTCCTCCCAGCCACGTACAACTCCTTGGGTTTCTGGGGACTGAAATCCATCCCTTGAAGACTGCTGCTGTTATTCTCCATGTCCATGCTGACACAATCCTCCTTCTCCTCTATCAGGCACCCAAGTAGAGTCAGTGACCTCATCATCCCCTCCCTCCTCATTACTGGAGCAAACTTGGCAGTATGCTGCAGCTGGGGGAACATGACTGCCAGTTTCTTGTCCTTCTTGGGCACCCCCTCTCTCTAGGCTCACGTTACTCCCTTCCTCAACCTGGGAACCAACATCACAGCCTTCAAATCGCTGCGCATCCTCCAGCAGTATGTACCCGGCACTGTGGTCGAATAGTTCAGAGGACTCCTCCGGGCATGATGGTGGGGCTACGGGAGGAGTGACTGTGGACAAGGAGTGAGTGGAATAGGCCGCTTTGGCAGCTGCATTGGAAAGAAAATTACTCTGAGCCTGGGTGACAGAGGATGAGGACGGCTTTGTTATCCACTCCACCAACTCTTCTGCATGTTCTGGCTCAATAACACGGCCAGCAGCAGAAAAAAAGGACAAGCGTGCCCCATGGCCACCTGGAGAGGATGCACCAAGTCCATGACCAGCCCTGTTGACTGTAGACACAGAGGCTGCTTGCCCTTTTTTAGTGGCCTGCCTCTCCTTGGTGGCCTTCCGAAAATGATGTATATTTTGTTTTGCAACACCACACTACACTGCAACTGCACTATGGCTGCACTGTGTTGTGTACTGCGTACACCACCAGAAAAGTAGTAGCAACTGCACTACGGCTGCACTGTATTGTAATTACAATTTTTGATCTAATATTTCACAGCAGGGCCCATTCCTGCGCCCACCAAGACTAACTGTGAGGGCTTACAGTGTTGTGGCACCACCACCACCAAAGGCCCAATTTTTCTGCCCCTGAAGCAGAAAAAAAGGAAAGTGTGCCACACGGCCACCTGCAGAGGATGCACCATGTCCACGACCAGCACCGTTTAACAGGGGCATGTAATTAAAATTTTTGATCTAATATTTCACAGCAGGGCCCGTTCCTGCGCCCACCATGAGTAACTGTGAGGGCTTACAGTGTTCTGGTACCACCAACACCTAAGGCCCAATTTTCGGCAGATTATATAGGGCAGGCCGTATAGTATATATACTTCTGTTCAGAGTATATAGTGCCTGGGGGCCCCCACGCCATTTAAAAAAAATTGGGTGCGGGGTTCCCCTTAATATTCATACCAGACCCAAAGAGCGTGGTAATGGGCTGGGGGGGGACCCATGCCGTTTTTCTCAATGATTTTCATCTATATTGCCGGGACCCGACAATACATTACAGCCGCAAGCAGTGTTAAAATTACTTTTTTTCCTTTAGAAATGTCATTTTGCTGTGGTATTGTTCTAAACACGGGAAAACTGTGCCACTTTACAGGCATACTATAGACACCCCCAGGCGTGATATTTAAAGAAATTATTCATTTTTATTGTTTTAATTTAAGCATTAATAAAATCACTGCTCCCCCAAAAAAAAAATTTAAACTTTTTTTTGCATTGATACATGTCCCCTGGGGCAGGACCCGGGTCCCCAAATATTTTTTCTGGCAATAACTTGCATATAAGCCTTTAAAATGAGCACTTTTGATTTTTCACGTTCGTGTCCCATAGACTTTAACGGTGTTTGCGTGTTCGAACAAACTTTTTGCATGTTCGCATGTTCTGTTGCGAACTGAACCGGGGGGGGGGGGCGTTCGGCTCAATATATAAATAAAGTGACCCACCAATGCCAGCATACAGTGCCCACCATAGCCAGCATACAGTGCCCACCAATACCAGCATACAGTGCCCACCAATACCCACAAGTGCCATAAATCAGTGCCCATTAGCCATCCCAGTTAGTGTTGGCAATTAGTGCCGCCTATCAGTGCTGAACATCAATGCCCATCACTGCTGTCCACCAATGCCCATTAGTGACGCCCATCAGTACCACCCATCAATGTCCATGAGTGCCCATCTGTACCGCCTATCCATGCCGCCTATCCGTGCCCACCAGTACCGCCTATCAGTGCCCACCACTGCCGCCTAACAGTGCCCATTAGTGCCGCCTATCAGTGCTCATCAGTGCCACATATCAGTATCACCTATCAGTGCCCATAAGTGCGGCATATTAGTGCCTCCTATTTAGTGCCACCTCATCAGTGCCCACCAGTTCAGCCTATCAGTGCCTCATCAGCGCACATCAGTGAAGGTGAAAAATTACTTAGTTACAAAATTTACTGACAGAAAAAACTTAAAAAAAGTATTTTTTTCAAAATTTTTGGTCTTTTTTTTTTTTTGGTAAAAAATAAAAAACCCAGCAGTGATTAAATACCACCAAAAGAAAGCTCTATTTGTGTGAAGAAAATTATAAAAAATTTGTTTGGGTACAGTGTAGTATGACCGCGCAATTGTCATTCAAAGTGCGACAGCGCTGAAAGCTGAAAAATGGCTTGGGCAGTGCACGGTAGGCACGGTAGGCAAGTGGTTAACCACTTCCCGCCCGGTCAATAGCATATTGACGTCCGGGAAGTGGTTCCGTTATCCTGACTGGGCGTCATATGACGTCCTTCAGGATAACATGCTGCCGCTGCCCGTGGGGGCGCGCATCGCGGCGATCGGTGGAGCGGTGTGTCAGTCTGACACACCGCTACACTGATCCGGCGGAGGCTCTTTACCACGTGATCAGCCGTGTCCAATCGCGGCTGATCACGATGTCAACAGGAAAGCCGGTGATCGGCTTTTCCTCACTCGCGTCTGACAGACGCGAGTAGAGGAGAGCCGATCGGCGGCTCTCCGGACAGGGGGTCTGCGCTGATTGTTTATCAGCGCAGCCCCCCTCAGATGCCCACACTGGACCATCAGGGACTCCACTAGGACCACCAGGGAAGTGGGCAACATGTGGATGGCCAGGTGGTACACTTCCCTGGTGGTCCTAGTGGAGTCCCTGGTGGTCCAGTGTCGGCATCTGAGGGGGGCTGCGCTGATCCATCCACATGTGCAAATGATGCCCAATCTGTGCCAGTCAGTGCCCACAAATGGGCACTGACTGGCACCATCAAGTAGCAATCAGTGCCACCCATCACCCAGCAATGCCACCCATCAGTTTTATCAGTGCCACCCATCAGTGTAATCAGTGCCACCCATCAGTGTCCAGCAGTGCCACCTATCAGTGCCCATCAGTGCCCACCTATCAGTGCCCATCAGTGCCCATCCATGCCACCTATACGTGCCACCCATAAGTACCCATCAGTGCCACCCATAAGTGCCCATCAGTGCCGCCTATGAGTGCCCATCAGTGCCGCATATGAGTGCCCATCAGTGCCACATATGAGTGCCCATCAGTGCCGCATACCAGTGCCACCTATCAGTGCCCATCAGTGCCACCTATCAGTGCCCATCAGTGCCGCCTATCAGTGCCCATCATCAGTGGCCGTCAGTGCCACCTCATCAGTACCACCTCATTGGTGCCACCTCATCGGTGCCCATCAGTGCCGCCTTATCAGTGCCCGTCAGTGCAGCCATATCAGTTCCCATCATTGAAGAAGAAAACGTACTTATTTACAAAAAATTTAACAGAAACAAAGAAAAACTTGTTTTTTTCAAAATTTTTGGTCTTTTTTTATTTGTTGCGCAAAAAATAAAAATCGCAGAGGTGATCAAATACCACCAAAAGAAAGCTCTATTTGTGGGAACAAAATGATAAAAAATTTGTTTGGGTACAGTGTTGTATGACCGCGCAATTGTCATTCAAAGTGCGACAGTGCTGAAAGCTGAAAATTGGTCTGGGCGGGAAGGTGTCTAAGTGCCTGGTATTGAAGTGGTTAAAGAATAAAAAAAAATAAAAATCATATTCACATCTGCAGATTTTGTTTCTTTTAAGTTCATATTTTACAGGCACCATGATGATAAATTCAGAAGCTACAATGATTTGGCAGCCTGATGGGAAAATAAAAACATCCAAAGTAGGGAGCCAAAGGTTGGGAACACGGTTCAGTGAATATGTGTGTTATATGAGTGGTATAGGTTTTTTTAACAGGTTGGTACATGTGATAGCAGCTTACCCTGACAGGTTCTCCCAGTTGTACAGAGCGTCATGTGATTCAGAACATTCTTCATGGTACGACAGTGGGTAAGGGCACATACGTGCATTTCACAATTGTTTCGCCGCTTTTGACACTTGTGTGCATGTAGCAATAACACCAGCTGTCGCTGGATAAGCAGGCATTTTTCTGGGCCAGGAATGAGGCCGGTTTCCATTGAGGGAGGTGTACCTGTGCTGGTATCAGTGGAAGGAGTTGTGGCTACTGGCTGAACCGGAGCCTGTGAAGGAGACTAAAGAATGGAAAGAAGACATCAAAGACTGTAAAGAACATACAGGCAGTCCCTGGGTTACAAACAAGATAGGGTCTGTAGGTTTATTCTTAAATTAAATTTGTATGTAAGTCGGAATAGGTAAACTTAAGTGTAACTCCAGCCAAAAAAAAGTTTTTGGGATTGCATAGGGAAGGGTTAACACCCCAGTAACAATTATATTGCTGTCTGTGCCCCTGTACAGAAGACTTCACCTCACTTTCTGCCCCTGTGACAATTGGATTTTGAAGATTTTGGGTTGATGTCAGTGGCAGCAAACAATCCACCCGATCCCTATTCCCCCCCCCCCCCCCCCCATGGGTGGTACTCACGCAGTGATGCATTGCAGATAGATCGCTCTGGTCAGGACGGCCATCTCCCAGGACTCTCTGTACATGCTCCCCGCCCCTGGTCCTGGCCAATATGATCGCTTCTCCTCTCAGCCAATCCCGAGACCTGCTTCCTGATTGGCCAGGAGCGGAAGCAGGGAGACAATAGCGAATAATATTAATTTGCTAATGTCACACAACTGGGTGGACTCAGGGTGCAGTGCTCTGCACCCGAGCCCACCCTTTTTTGAAGCCAACTGGAGCCTCTGGCACTAATCACATGCCTCTAGAAAAAAAAAAATTGGAATCCATGCGTCCAGCACCCTGCATGAAGATTAGGGGGCCGGATGCATGGATTAACCACTTCCCTACCCGCCCATAGTCATATGACGCCCACAAGGTGGATCTCCCATCCTGGGTGGGCGTCATATGACGTCCTCTCCTTCCCGGCCGCCTGGGGGGCGCGCGTGCGCCCACGGCTTTGCTCGGGACCAGGTGCGAGTGCCCGGCGGCCGCGATGTTCGCCGGGCACCCGCGATTGCCCGTTAAAGCAACGGGACCGTGCGGGACCGTGGAGCTGTGTGTGTAAACACACAGCTCCACGTCCTGTCAGTGGGAGAGGAGACCGATCATGTGATCCCAGTACGGAGGATCACTGATCGGTCTCCTCCCCTTGTGAGTCCCCTCCCCCCACAGTTAGAATCACTCCTATAGGGAACACATTAACCCCTGCAGCGCCCCCTAGTGTTAACCCCTTCCCTGCCAGTCACATTTACACAGTAATCAATGCAATTTTATAGCAACGATCGCTGTGTAAATGTGAATGGTTCCAAAAATGTGTCAAAAGTGTCCGAAGTGTCCGCCGCAATGTCGCAGTCACGAAAAAAAAATCGCAGATCGCCGCCATTACTAGTAAAAAAAAAATGCAATAAATCTATCCTCTATTTTGTAGACGCTAAAACTTTTGCGCAAACCGATCAATATACGCTTATTGCAATTTTTTTTTACCAAAAATATGTAGAAGAATACGTATCGGCCTAAACTGAGTAAAAAAATAGTTTTTTTTTTAAAAAAATGGGATATTTATTATAGCAAAAAGTAAAAAATATATTGTTTTTTTTCAAAATTGTCGCTCTTCTTTTGTTTATAGCGCAAAAAAATAAAAACCGCAGGGGCGATCAAATACCACCAAAAGAAAGCTCTATTTGTGGGGAAAAAAGGACGTCAATTTTGTTGGGGTGTAACGTCGCACGACCGCGCAATTGTTAGTTAAAGCAACGCAGTGCCGAATCGCAAAAAGTGCTCTGGTAAGGAAGGGTGTAAAATGGCCCGGTGTTGAAGTGGTTAAGGGAACGGTCGCCACTGGTTTTCGTGGAAACAAGGATTGGTGATAAAGCTTCAGTGGAGACACCCTTTTCCCATGATAACTCTTACTCCTAGGAGTAGATTTCCTCTCACTTCCCATTGTCTCCCTTCGTTTCTAAGAATGAGTCGTTTGTAAGTCGGATGTTTGTAACTCAGGGACTGCCTGTACTGTAAGCTATAAAAACAGGCATACTTTATTCAATTATAAAAGTGTATAGGCAATAAAGACATAAGGCAGACATGCCCAGTATAGTGCATAGAAAGAGCTAATAGAATGAACATTGGTTCAGACAAAAAGTAGGGCCACTTTGATTGTAAAATAATAATATTAGGTGCAGTTGAAAAAAAAAAAAAAAAACCTCCAATACTGGCACTATCCTCCCGTACCCCTTGTGAAACTCCTTCCCCACCACTGACCAAAAATGCTTCTGCACTGGCAAATGTATCAACAGGCCACATTTTCCTCTGTAGCACACACACTGGCTTCCACCCTGCTGTCCCTAGGCAGACTTCACTGGCACTCTTGCTCCCTTGCCACATGTTAACTCTTTCACAGTCACGACTTGGAAATGCTTCTGCACTGGCAGCAGTCCCTCTGTGATGCAGACATTCTCTGCTGTGACACAACAGTCCACCATACTGACTCCCTTCCCACAATCCTCCATAGTGAGCACAACACTGACAGACTCTTTCATCTTTTGCCAAAAGCTGGTTTCTCAGGGGAAATCCTGGAAGAGCCCCCAAATTTAGCGGTACCCCCATAGGAGCCAGCATTAAAGGTCCCTTAGGTCTTTTCCCAGAATTTGCTCAATGAACAGTCCAGACTCCAGGGGTTGCTCGAAAAAGAACTATGTACAAAGATGAGGACACTTCCTTCTGTAGAGCTGTAAGCAAAGTCCTCGTGCGAGTAGGTAATGGAGTTGGCTTTGTAGTAGAAGCTGAAGACATAAAGCACAGTAATTTGAACACAGTCCCTTTACAAAGAATTATATAGACTGAGCTCTTCAGGACATCTGATGTCCCCTTTATACACAAAGCTAACTCTCTAGCACCAGAGGGGTGGCAACAGCCCATAGGCTCTAGAATCTCTCACACCAGTCTGTGCTCACAAATATCCTCAAATGTTGGTTGCCTCTGGACAATATCTTCCAGACAACTGTAGGCAAGTTGCCTACATTAGTTAGTGAGCAGTGGCTGACCCAGGCAAGGGGGTTAAACTGTTTTACTCCGTTTCCTGGGCTTTTTGGACCCAGCTTACCTGCTCTGTGGGGCTAATATAAGGAGGGAAGGCTGGGTACCGGGGGGGCCTTTTGCCTTTGTCCCTGGTTGTTGTTTGGTCTTGGGTTCGGAAATGCTGTAACAACGTGATGCAGAGGGGGACTGCTGGGCCTTGCAGTAAGCCCGAAGATGCCAGCTTCCTAGAGAACTGCCACATCATGGACTTCCACCAATAATGGACTATCACCTTTATAAGCTATACCTGGGAATCCACCAAGTAGTGCAGTTAGCTAGGGATGGGACTCTTTGAACTATTGTTCGCAATTTAAATTGTTATGCAGCAGAAATGTTCAGTAAAGTTCATTAAACATTTTATGAGCCTGGTCTGAAATTACTTTCTTTGCTGACATTTACCTATAGGTAAGCCTAATAAGGCTTACCTATAGGTAGTGTAAATATCTCCTAAACATGCACCGTTTAGGAGATATTTGTTGTATATTCAGATGGTGACATCACCAGCGCATGCGCTCTAAAGGAACAGCCACCCGGGCTGCTCCTTCAGAGTCCTGTGCCACAAATGGCGGCTCCCGTGCTCATGCGTGGGAGTGACGTCATTGCGGCTCCGGCCAGTCATAGAGCCGGAGCCCGCAAATCTGGAAGCAAGATGAGTGAAGATGGAAGCTCCTGCAGCTCTGACATTGTGGTGCTGGAACAGCTTAGTAATAAGGTAAGTTTCACATCATGTGCAAGTATGCAATGCATACTAGCAGATTATGACTTTACCTTGCAGGGGGGAAAAAAAAAACGTCCAGCGGTATAGTGGTATACAACCGCTTTAAAAGGCTGCAGGAAGGTAAAGGCATATAAATGAACTTGGGTCAGCTAAAGCACATATGGGGTATGAAGCAAGTCAGTTATCAGGGGTTAAGTTGGCATCGGTGTCAGAGAATGCATGTGCGCAGACGACTTGGTTCCTGTAAGCCCTGTTCTTGACCATTTAGCGGGTGCAAGTTTTCGATTGCACACACATGTTCGTTCACATGCGTGAGTCCGCACTGGCTCCAGGCGGGCTATTTAAACTGCACTAGTGCCTTGTGTTAGTGCCATTTAGTCTATTACGTTGCACCCCTTTTTGATACATGTTTCTATGCTTTATTACCACAATCTATTGGTGTTCTTGTACAATGTCAATGTGTATTTATGAACAATAATTACCATTATTTATTGGTGCATCTGTACAGCGTTTAAGTGTATCTATGAACAACATAGCCTCTCGGGGGAGCTGTAAAGTTTTGTGTGGCTGCTGGCTTCTCTACCTTGTATGGTATGTTAAGGGTATTGTACCTTAACTTATTTGAATGTAATTATGTAATAAAATGTATTGCTTTTATCCATACATGTGTTTGTAAGTTCATTCTGTTAGAAGGATTCAACACCTAAAAAATAAAAATGTTCCTATTGTTTGGTTTTTATATATTTTTCCAGGATGTGGCGTTGAACAATTCAACTGAACCTATTATTGATCTTGTTTAGTCTATTACGTTTCTGAAGCATCTATGTATTTGTTCATGTATTGCTCATCTGTGGTCAACCTGATCTGCTCCTGACTTTCCCTGAACTCTGTCTGCACTGACCCCTGGCTTGCCCCTGGACTACGCTTCTGACTTATCCATATGCTCATCTGCCTTGTTGTTATGGCCCCCGGTCTGACTTCCGACTACTCTTCTGCCTGTTGCCTATGTCTGATCTGCCTACTAGTTACTGATCTGGACTGTCTGACCTTGCCTTGGCTGTTCTTCCTGCACCTGATTCAGCCATAGCTGTGCCTGTCAGCTGTACCTGCTCTTCTGCCAGTGTGCTACCAGCCAGTTTCCGGTTTCTCCTATGTATCCCAAAGCACATCAGCAGTCTCCAGCAGAAGTCCTGTTAGGCACTCGTGCCACTCTGTGCTCTGGCGTTCCCTGTTATTCGACCAGAGCTCCTGAGCTAGAGCTGTAAGAAAGGCATTCATCTACACTTCGGGCTCCATCACTAGATACATTACAATCAAGAAGGAAGTCAGCACATGCCACAGGTAGCTAGGGACTGGTGTAAAATCAATAGCAGCCTGTCTTGTGTGGTGTGGTACCTGGGTGGGGTGAGGTGTCCTGTAGTAGTGAGGGGGGTCGATGTTCTGGCCTTCTCCTCAGCAGTTGGTTTACCATAACAACCAGGAACAAACCTGCATTAAGGTGAGCCTCAGTCTAGCCGTACGGTATGGAAGAATGCGAGGAGTGATTAAAGAGCATGCATGAGGTCCGTGTTAGGTTCTCAAAGGGACCTCATTCTGTAATTGAGAGTGAGGTGGGAGAGTTAAGGATGGGTGGGGGTGGGCATTTGCTCAGCGGTGTCCCTCTTAAATGCTAAAGTTCACAGTCAAGGTGTGCAGTGACACTGGACCTCAAGTTTTGGAAAAGGAAACTCATGGAACCCCGTGGAAAGGTACCCCATGTGCAGGGCGAGTGACCCCGCCCACACGACCTGGCATAGCCCGTGAGCTTATATTCACATAGTCGGCAAGTAAAGACCCCCATCTGCCCAGCCCACACCTCTGCCAGTGACCTCAGACTAGGTCTGCAGATGACAGCCCCTCCGGCAGCTTCCAGCGACATTTAGGATACAGACCTTTCAGCTAGTCTAGCTGAGGCCTCACAAACAGCAAGCACATGGCAGGGCTGCTTAACCAGCTCCCCTTAGACTGTGATCCTCTCATGCAGGTCAAGACAATTCTGTTCCAGATCTCAAAATATTTATACCCATTTCTCAGCAGCCATCTTTGCATGGCTCACAGGGATTGGCTTGGACAGTATAAGTATTCATGCTGCCCATTTACATTTCTCCACACCTATGTTCAAGAACTACCCAGAGAGTTCTGAAAATACAGGGAGAGAGCAATAAAACTTGCAGACTGTGAGACAAACTACAGTTACCTAACATAACACCTGACCAGGAGGGTGCTACATACAGTTCAGGAAAAACAGGCTATTCCCATGGCCACCCGCAGAACTTTTTTCAGGGGGGGGGGGGGGGGGGGCGCATCATTTTAAGGTCACCCATGCTCTGACCTTTTCGACAATGTGATTATCACATTATCACGGTCAGAGACTGCACACATAGTACAGGTGAAAAAAAAAAGGCCAGAGACTGCATACATAGTCCAAGAGACTGTCAGTGACTGCATACATGGCTCAAGAGACTGTAAGAGACTGCGGACATGGCACAAGAGCTGACCAGAGACTGCATACTTGGCCCAAGAGACTGTCAGAAACTGCATACATGGCTCAAGAGACTGCGGACATGGCACAAGAGCCTGTCAGAAACTGCATACATGTGGGGGGTGACAGAGAGAGACAGGGGGGGGTGACAGAGAGAAAGGGGGGAACAGAAAGAGACAGAGGGGGTGACAGAGAGAAAGGGGGTGAGAAAGAGAGGGGGTGAGAGAAAGAGACAGAGGGGGTGACAGAGAGAGACATGGGGGTTGACAGAGAGAGAGAGGGGGTGAAAAAGACAGAGGGGTGAGAGAGAGAGACAGAGAGAGAGAGAGAGAGGTTGTGACAGGGAGGGTTGATGGGGGTCATCACTCCTGATCCGATCCCTGATTCCGGGGGGGGGGGGGGGCCCCTGCCCCCCCCCCCCTGCCCCTACCTGCGGACGCCCATGGCTATTCCCCTAGCCACTAGCTTTCATGTTCTAACCTTCATTATGAAATTAAAACAGAACAGGTCAGTGTATACTAGGGGATGGAAAGATCAATTTACTTACAGACGATGTGTTTTCTAGGAATCCTTCAGGACACTCCCAAAAGGGGGACTCTCCACCTAATTAGGACAAGATTACAATGTTGATATAGTAAAGTGTACTATAAATATAAATCCAAGAAACCACCAGAAACTAACAAAGATATTTAAATTGGTCAGTGAGCTTCCAAAACACCAGTCTGGCATATTCTCTACATACATTGTAGGGGATATTTAACAATTTTGGTGCACAGCAAGGTAATGCTAAATAGGGATGAACTCAGGTGTGTTTGGATTCTGGTCCCCTACCTGAACAATCCCATCAGGAAGCTGTTTATTTTACTTTGCCAATCATAAGTGGCCGAGGCATTCCCCATCCATATACAAGAGACGTGTGTACATGAGGCTGTGGGGTTGGAATTGTCTTGGGCATTTATGATTGGCAAGAACAGTGACAGCTTTCGGTGGGAGGGGCTAATTGGGACAGGTAGCAGGAGCACCATGCCCAAGAGGTCATACATAACGAAATGGGTTTGGTTACATAAGGACTTTAGAGGTACTCATGGAAATTCTTAAGACAACATATTGCAAAAACAGGGTAATTCCCCTAAAAAGTTTATTAATACAAAAGATAAAAAACACTGAAATTCTTGTTAAAAACAATTAAGGGGAAAGGTTAGAAGAAATCCTCTGCAGAACCGTATCTCCCAAATACATCAGCTAATTTTAAAAATCACATAGCGGTGACCACCGGCACCAATGCATTCATACTGGGCAAAAGCCATTACAGTAGATGAGCATATAGTTTGTTGAGAGTGGGTTAATCCACAGACAATGTCTTAATGTGTTTCGCTCGAATTGAAACCTCCTTCTTCAGGAGCCCAATAGAGAAGATACAGTATGCAGAGAATACCTATTAATGATAAAGCAAACAATCAATATTGATGTAAAAAAAATGTATATGCATTATCATGTACAAAAAGATATAATAACCATAACCATAAACTCATTACCAGCCTAAATTGCATGTATAACAGATATTGGTAGTGTGTCTCATGGATAGTACCCACTCAAGCTTGAGATGGACACCACTGCAGGATGAGAACTATGATACTACATCCCCTCACACGTGCGAGCGTAGGGACCACTTTGAAGTGGGCGCTGCAGCCAAAATAAAAAGGCAAAAACCCAAGGAGAACCACTGTAAATAAACTGATGTCAAGCTCCAGTATCATTCAAGGAATTTAACCATGGCAAAAAAGTGTACTGAGCACATTTACCATAAATGTATGTTTGCATGAAAAAATTTGCCCCACTGATTAAGTCCCGCTCAGGACGTAACGCTTACAGACATATGATATGATATGATATGACATATGATGTCACCCGCGGCCATCTTTCTAGTTTGATTCATGTACAATGCGCGCTCGATACTTGCACTTAGTTTAAGTGCCAGCTTTGTAAGTTTTATACTTTAAGTTTTATGGAATAAATGTTACAGTTTTAGCAGAGAGCACTACGTGTTGCTTCATTTGTTTTGTATATACATTGCGGAAGGACGGCTACCTTTCAGAGAGTGATTGGAGATCGGAAGGATCCAGGCTCCCTTATTTGAAACAAAGCGCTGATTGACCTTCCTGTTATCAGGGGTCATATTAATGAGGTGAGGGGCCAATTCTATCTGTGATGGAGGTGTTGCACCCAGCTTGGGGCACCTGTATGATAGATCTGGATGCACTCCTGCACAGTGGCTGAACTTTTCCGCTTCTTTCATTCATCCACATATATATTTTGGAGACATGGACTTTTAAATATTTAATATTATTTATGTTTTATTTTGTGCTGCACTAATTCTGTGACTGCATTAAATAAATTAGGCCATTTCTTTGGGCAAACAAAATGAGATTCTCAATCCATGGAAGATCATAATAGCAACCAAGTCCAAAGGGGAAAATTCAACACCTATATGATCAGAGTGGTAGTAGGAGGGGCGGAGATGTCCATCAACTGCTAAAAGAAGGAAAAAGTAGCCATCTATGACATTTACAAAAAAAAGTCATGGGCTTATAATAATGGTATGGATTATACATATAGTGGAGATATCGCCAGACAATAGCACCAAGGCTAAGTATTCCCAAAGAGAAATCACAACTAGTACATCACTAGGGTTCGGTTCGCACCAGAACCTGCGAACAGACCTACAGTTTGTGTGAACTTTAGAACCCTATTAAAGTCTATGGGACTCGACCGTTCAAAATCAAAAGTGCTAATTTTTTTTTTTTTTCAATAACAGTTTTTATTTGGTATTATTCCAGATACATTTTAAGTACAGTATTCGTTCAAGTTGTACATTATAAACACATGTTCTTAACTTACACCACTGTGTTACTACCTGATACTAAAAAGTGCTAATTTTAAAGGCTTATATTCAAGTTATTGTCATAAAAAGTTTGGGAACCTGGGTCTTGCCCCAGAGGGACATGTATTAATGCAAAAAAAACTTTTAAAAACGGACGTTTTTTCAGGAGCAGTGATTTTAATAATGCTTAAAGTGAAACAATAAAAGTGTAATATTCCTTTAAATTTCATACCTGGGGGGTGTGTATAGTATGCCTGTAAAGGGGCGCATGTTTCCTGTGCTTAGAACTGTCCCTGCACAAAGTGTCATTTCTTCAGGAAAAAAAGTCTTTTAAAAGCACTCGCGGCTAATGAATTGTCAGCTCCCGTAATACAGAGAACAGTCATTGAAAGTCATTGATAAAAAAAAGAAAATATGCGTGGGCTTCCCCCTAAATTCAATTACCAGGCCCTTCAGGTCTGTTATGGATATGAAGGGGAACCCCGGGTCAAATTTAAAAAAATAAATGACGTGGGGTTCCCCCCAAATATCCATACCAGACCCTTCAGGTCTGGTATGGATTTCAAGGGGAAATCCACGCCAAATTAAAAAAAAAAAATTCAGTGGAGTCCCCCCCAAAAATCCATACCAGACCCTTTGTCCGAGCACGCAACCTGGCAGGCCACAGGAAAAGAGGGGGGATGAGAGAGCACCCCCCCCCCTCCTGAACCATACCAGGCCACATGCCCTCAACATTGGGAGGATGCTTTGGGGGTCTGTGACCCCTCAAAGCACCATGTCCCCGTGTTGATGGGGACAAGGGCCTCATCCCCACAACCCTGGCCGGTGGTTGTGGGGGTCTGCGGGCGGGGGGCTTATCATAATCTGGAAGCCCCCTTTAACAAGGGGACCCCCAGATCCCTGCCCCCCCTGTTTGAAATGGTAAGGGCCTACCATTTCACAAAGAAAGTGTAAAAAATTGTTAAAAAAACACACTGACACCGTTGGGATAAGTCCTTTATTAAAAATAAAAAAAAGATTCCAGTGGTGGTAATCTCTTGGTATCCAGCGATGGCTGATCTCTCCCGATGGTCCAGCGCAGCGCAACCTGTCTCCACTGAGACACTGCGGGAATCCCAGGTCTTAGCTGAGGAAGACTGGGCCACCTGTCACCTGACCCCGCCCCCCTCTGACGCAAGGGGGAACCCGGGCTTCCCCAGTGACGTACGGGGAATGCCAAGCTGCAGCTAACAAAGCAAACAGAATATTGGCATGCAATAAAAAGGGGATCAACTCCAGGGATAAAGCGATAATTCTCCAGCTCTACAAGACTCTGGTCCAGCTGCACCTGGAGTATGCTGTCCAGTTTTGGGCACCAGTCCTCAGGAAGAATGTACTGGAAATGGAGTGCAAAGAAGGGCAACACAGCTAATAAAGTGTCTAGAGGATATTGGTTATGAGGGAAGGTTACGAGCACTGAACTTTTTCTCTCTGGAGAAGAGACGCTTGAGAGGGGTATGATTTCAATATACAAATACTATACTGGTGACCCCACAATAGGGATAAAACTTTTTTGCAGAAGGGAGTTTAACAAGACTTGTGGCCATTCATTAAAATTAGAAGAAAAGAGGTTTAACCTTAAAGTGGTTGTAAACCCTCTTTTTGTACTTTTACCTATAGGTAAGCCTAGAATAAGGCTTACCTATTGTTGTGGAAATATCTCCCAAACGTGCGCTGTTTAGGAGATATTTCAAATCACAGAGCCGGAGTCCGCGGCCCCGAAGGAAGAGGGCAAGAAGATAGACGCTGCCCACACAGGGGACGTCGCTGGATTCTTTTGCAGGTAAGTGGTACATAATGGGCTAGTATGTGATGTATACTAGCCCATTATGCTTTTCATTTGCAGGCTATACAGGGAGCAAAAGAGGAAGTAAAACCAATCAGGGTTTACTTCCTCTTTAAACTACGTAGAGGGTTCTTTACTCTAATGCCGCGTACACACGGTCGGAATTCTCGTCGGAAAAAGCTCTGATGGTTTTCCCGTCGGAATTCCAATGGAATTTCACTCAAACTGTCTTGCCTACACACGGTCACACCAAATTCCGACGGTCAATAACACCACGGCGTACAACACGTTCGACTGCACTATAAAAGGGAAGTTTAATGCTTCTGAGCATGCGTTGAATTGTTTCCGAGCATGCGTTGGAATTTTGCGTGTGTCGGAATTGCATACACACGATCGGAAAGTCCGATAGAAATGTTTTCCGTCGGAAAAATTAAGAACAGGTTCTCAATCCAAAGTCTGTCGGAAATTCCGACAGAAAAAGACAGATGGGCATACACACGGTCGGAGCTCCCATCGGACTGTTTCCATCAGAAATTCCGACTGTGTGTACGCGGCATAAGAGCGGCAAGGATAGGGGGGGCATTAATAGTTTCAAGAAACTATTAGATAAGCACCTGAACGGCCACAACATACAGGGATATACAATGTAATACTGACATATAATCACACACATAGGTTGGACTTGATGGACTTGTGTCTGTTTTCAACCTCGCCTACTATGTGAATATGTAACTATGTGAATTTGTTTCCCAGAATTCAAGCAAAGAAATGTGTGGGGATTTTCACTAAGCAAATAAAAAAAACTTCAAGATTGTTTAGATTAATTGGATTAGGCTAGAAATAATTTAAATACAATGTGGAAATTGTAATGGTCATGCATACTGGGCACACGACAAGCTGGTTGTGTGGCAGCCATGTTGTTCAGAATTCAGCCATTACATTTTATTTGTCATTGTCTTTTTTGGGCTGAGCCAGAGCTGCAGTGACCTTTCCCCTCCCTCCTCCTTCAGTTTATACAATGCACAACCTCTTATGCCCCGTACACGCGAAGGGACTATCCCGCGGGATTGTCTGCTGGACTCGAGTCCGCCGGACAATCCCCTCGTGTGTGGGCCTTCGACTGACTTTTTTTCCCAAAAGTCCGGCGGACTAGGTTTTAAGTTTTGTTTTAAAATTATCCGCTGGACTTGGCAGTCCGGCGGACAATACGGCCGTCTGTAGTATGGTCCGGCGGACCAAAAAGGACGCATGCTCAGTAGCAAGTATTTTTCTAGTATTTTTCATTTTCTAGTCCCGTCATACGTGCTGTACGTCATCGCGTGAACCGCCGGACTTTTAGCGTGATCGTGTGTGGTCAAGTCCGTTCGCTTTCAAGTCCGCCAAAGCCCACCTGGAAAGTCCGGCGGATTGTCCGCTGGACTAGGTCCGGCGGACAAAGTCCCTTCGTGTGTACGCGGCATTAGTTGCACCTCTTATCAGTTTGTATATAGGACTAGCAGAATCTAACCCCAGTACACGCTCTCAGCCTCTTGGCACTTAGATTGTGGCCCCGCAGACTGGAAAATCTTTGTGCAGGGTGAGGCTAACAGTATATCTGTTGCAAATCAGTGACAACGCATGTGAGGTTGACCAAAAATGAATACATGGTTATACATCTTGATCATAGATACCCTTTAAGGGCTCTTTCACAGCTGGGGGTGGAGTCGTGGATTAATTGCACCCCGGCCATCCAATTTGTTACAATATACCTGGATAGGGCTGTACACATGCCGCAGGCACAGCATTTTTGAGGTGCAGAATTTGACAAATGGTAAAAGTGCCTCCTTAAAAGGGTTGTAAACCCTCAGGGTTTTTCACCTTAATGCATAGAAAGCATTAAGGTGAAAAAACTCCTTTAGTGTAGTCAACAGCAGGTCAGAGGAGGAGCCGCTGCGGGACAGAGATGACAGTTGCTCTTTAACCACTTGCAGAATGGCCCTCCTGCACAAATCGCCATAGCTGTACCGCGGGCGCTTTAAGGAGTACAGGGGGCGCGTGAACCACCACGTCCCTAAGGAGCCGATGCTCTCCGCCGGGCACCCACGATCGCTCCTGACAGAGAAAGGGCGGGGATTTGTGTGTGTAAACACACAAATCCACATCCTGTCAGAGGAGACAGATTGTGTGTTCCTAGTTTATAGGAACAATGAATCCCTAAGTCAGTCCCATCCCTCCACAGTTAGAACACACAGTGAGGGAACATATTTAACCCCTTGATCACCCCCTAGTGTTAACCCCTCCCCTGCCATTTATACAATAATCAGTGCATTTTTATAGCACTGATAAGTGTCAATGGTCCCAAAAATGTGTCAAAAGTGTCCGATCTGTCCGACGCAATGTCGCAGTTCCGATAAAAAAATGCAGATCGCCGCCATTACTAGTAGAAATAAATAAATAAAAATGCCATAAATCTATTCTCTATTTTGTAAATGCTATAACTTTTGCACAATCCAATCAATATACGCTTATTGCGATTTATTTTTTACCAAAAATATGTAGAAGAATATATATTGTCCTAAACTGATCAAGAAATTATTATTTTTTTTAAAAATTGGGATATTTATTATTGCAAAAAGTAAAAAAATGATGTGTTTTTTTCAAAATTGTCGCTCTTCTTTTGTTTATAGCGCAAAAAATAAAAAATTGCAGAGGTGATCAAATACCACCAAATAAAGGTCAATTTGTGGGAAAAAAAAAGGACATAAATTTTGTCGAGGTACAACGTCGCACGACCGCGCATTTGACAGTTAAGGCGACGCAGTCCCGTATCGCAAAAAATGGCTTGGTCAGGAAGGGGGTAAATCCTTCCGGGGCTGAAGTGGTTAAAAATTATGATTTAAATCCAGTTGATTTAAATCAAGCCTTTTTACTAGAGATTTAAATCAAATCCACCCTGACAGGAACAGAATATTAAACAGAATACATACCTGATATCCCAGTTTTCTCCTCTTCTCTGTGCGTAGATCTGAAGTATTCCACTATATTACGCAGCTTCCTGTTGTGCTTCAGATTAGGCCGCTTTGGGTACTTTCCTCTGCATTCTGGACAGGTATAATATCTACCCCCTTTCTGGGTGTCCAGTGCAGTATCTATGCAGTCGTGGCAGAAGTAGTGACCACATCTCAGTGATACGGGGTCCCTGTAAACGTCCAGACAGATACAACAAGTCAGCTCCTCTCTCACAGTAGCAGACGCCATACTTAACACTAAAATGAAAGTGAAAGAATTTCTAAGAAGGTCAGGTGACTTCTCGAAAACCCCAGATGGTGCCAATATGTACTGAGTCACTGGCCTGGAATAAGTATGGAGGAAGTAAGAATGACATCTGCATCCTCATCTTGAATTGTTGAAGATATTCAGAACATACTGAAGGAGACAATGAATACTGAATACTTTGAGCAACTGATCGAGGATATGAATGCAGATCACATGTTAAAGTGTATCTATAGGCAAAACTGTTATCAGTGTTAATTCTATATGTATGGATGCTGTACAGTAAGGTGACCAGATTTTTTTAATTAAATCCGGGGACATATTTTTTTTTTTACTAGTAATGGTGGCAATTAGCGACTCCCTGCCCGCCTCACAGCCTGTCAAGTCTTACTCTCCGGGCCCCGGCTACTACTGGGCTGGAAGCGGAGGAAGATCACTCCGCCAGGGAAGGCAAGGAGATGGGCAGGTGGCAGGGCCAGATTAAGAACATCATGGGCCTGGTGCTGAGGATTTTGGTGGGGCCTTTTATAAACAATAAATTAATAAATAAAAATGCAAACAATTTTTGTTATAACAAATTAAATTAAAGAGAGAGAGAGGATGAGAGAGAGAGTGAGAGAAAGGGGATGAGAGAAAGAGGATGCACATGAGAATGCGTGGGAATGACATCAACGCAGCCCGGCCAAGGCAAGTGACCGAAGGCACAGAACACGGAAGGAAGACCGGTAAAGATGGAAGCGCCCGGGCCGGATTGATCACAGCATAGCACTGGAGGGCTCAGTCTGACAATTTAAGTGTACCCTAATGTGCTAATATGCTGTGCATACTTGTACATTATGGCATAACCTACCTCAGGGCCTCTAAAAAATAGTAACGTTAGAAAAGTTTACTACCGCTTTAATATCATTGGAACCCAGGAGCCTCTCTCATGGGGCCCCCTACTGACCTGCATAGTTGCCAACATTTCAAAAATATTTTCAAGGACACTTTTTTACAAGTGCTATATTTAGAGTAGCTGACATCCCCTGTGTTCCTCTATATGTCACAATAGTAATTACAAAATTAAATAAGTACTAATAATGGGGCAGAACAAATATGAGGACTGAGATTTCCTTTAGTTGAACTAACAAAAGTGTGCCCATTATAGAGCTGGTAACATTGAGGATATTCAGTATAATTTTAAAGAACTGTATTTGTGGGTAAGAGGCATAGGGGAGGAGAGTGGATGGTATAAAAGTGGGAAGTATGTGCAGGTGAGGGAGAGGAATGTGGAGGGTCTAACAGTGGGCACTATGTACATGAGAGGAGTGCGACAGAGTATGACAGTGGGCAGTATGCACAGCAGAGGAGTGTGGAGGGTATGACAGTGAGCAGTATGTACAGGAGAGGAGTGTGGAGGGTATGACAGTGAGCAGTATGTACAGGAGAGGAGTGTGGAGGGTACGACAGTGGGCACTATGTACAGGAGAGAAGTGTATGACAGTAGGCACTATGTACAGGAGAGGAGTGTGTAGGATATCACAGGGGGCTCTATGTATAGGAGAGAAGTGTGGAGGGTATGACAGTGAGCAGTATGTACAGGAGAGAAGTGTGGAGAGTATGACGGTGGGCACTATGTATAGGAGAGGAGGATGAAGTAATCTGGGAAGGAAAAATTTAAAGGTTTGTGGAAGGATGTTTAGGGACTGTGTAGTGGTTAAGCGGGCCATACATGGATTGAAATTGTACCAATTAAGCAGAGACCAGCCATAGTCGATCTATGTATGGGCTACCTGGTTTTACACAAGTCAACCTATTAACCGACTTGAGTACAACCAGCCTGTCAGGTTTTCCCCAAAACAATCAGTGCTGCCAGCTATAGTTAGCAACACTAATCATTGTATTCACTGGCAGAACACAATAAGACTGCAGGAGTGATTCCCCCATCCACAGGTCAGCAGGTGAGAGGGTGTGAGGGGACAGGCTGGGGAGAGATACTAGTCAGTGGCTGGGTAGGCACTGGTTAGTATCAGAGCCAGATACACACAGGTTACATATGCCACGATCGTTAGAGTGAGAACAATAATTCTAGCCTTAGACCTCCTCTGTAACTCTAAACATGTAACCTGTAAAAAAAATGAAAGCATCGCTTAGTACACAAAAAAAAAATCGTGCTAACTTTAGTGGGGGTTTTTTTATGAATGAAACAGTTTCTTTCCAAAAAAAATGTTTGAAAAATTGCTGCGCAAATATCATGTAACATAAAAAGTTGCAAAAACCACCATTTTATTCCATAGGGTGTCTGATAAAACAATATATATAATGCTTGAGGATTCTGAGTAATTTTCTATCAAAAAAATGATGATTTTTACATGTAGGAGATAAGTGTCAGAATTGGCCTGGGTGACAAGGGGTTAATTACCATAAGTAATATGCAAATAATTATTATAAGCCCTGTGAGTTCATCCTCTCAGTCTGCTGCAGAGTGTTCCAGCTTGTATTTATACTGACCGCTCTGTATGTAGCTTCTGATCGACTGCGCAAGCAGCCCCATATCTTCGGAACCATAGATGATAGCAGCCCCATATTTTAACCAGTGCTGGAGTAGGTCTTTAGCTACATACCCCCCAAATGTGGGGTCTCTGTGACTCCTGATCGCTGAGCTACAACCCTCAAAGTCGATCTTTTTTTTTTTTTTTTTTTAGAATTTTTTTTTTTAGAATTTTTTTTTGGGGCAAATGGGCCTATCTTGAGAAAGGGGCCTGGAGCTGCAGCTCCAATAGCCCCTATGTTAATCTGGCCCTGGCAGGTGGCTGGCCGGGACTTGCGCCAAGGCAGAAGAACATGCGAGCAGGAGCAGAACGGGCATGCACCCGAAACTGAAGAAATATTCTCTCCACTTCAACCAGCACATGATCATCAGAAAGGGGCACAGATAATGAAAAAAATACACCCCTGCCCCTTAAGCTAATAGGAGCGGCCAGGGCCGTCTTTAACGCAGGGCAAAAGGGGCAGCTGCCCAGGGCCCTGTCATTGTGGGGGGCCCGTCAAAGCTGTCCCTTGTGCCCGTGCTGCCCGCAAATTGGGGTCCCAACCATGCCATGATAACCCAGAGCCGAGCGCAGAAATGTATTCCCCGGCCAGCAGGACGGGGTGGGGGCGGGCCTGGAGCTCCACTGCCGCTCTGACCCCGCCCATGCAGCCTGTATACTCGGAGGCTCGGGGCTGACATCGGAGTAGGAGAGATGAGAGCCCCGCCTCCGGACCGCTTCGAGTCCCGCCCCCAGACCTCCGTGAGTCCCGCCCCCAGACCTCCGCGAGCCCCGCCCCCAAACCTCAGCGAGTCCCGCCCCTAAACCTCCGCTAGTCCCGCTCCCAGACCCCCGCAAGTCCCGCCCCCAGAACTTTGAGTCCCGTCCCCAGAACTTTGCGAGCTCTGCTTCCAGACCCCTGAGGGCCCCGCACCTGGACCCCTTAGGGCCTCGCACCTGGACCCCATAGGGCCTCGCAACTGGACCCCTGAGGGCCCCGCACCTGGACCCCTTAGGGCCTCGCACCTGGACCCCTTAGGGCCTCGCAACTGGACCCCTGAGGGCCTCGCAACTGGACCCCTGAGGGTCTCGCAACTGGACTCCTGAGGGCCTCGCAACTGGACCCCTTAGGGCCTCGCAACTGGACCCCTGAGGGCCTCGCACCTGGACCCCTGAGGGCCTCGCACCTGGACCCCTGAGGGCCTCGCACCTGGACCCCTGAGGGCCTCGCACCTGGACCCCTGAGGGTCCCGCACCTGGACCTCAGAGGGCCTCGCACATGGACCCCTGAGGGCCCCGCACCTGGACCCCTGAGGGCCCGCACCTGGACCCCTGAGGGCCCTGTCCCTGAATCAATGAGAGCGGGTGGTGAGCCTGGCTGGCTAGGTAGGTCATTCTCCCCATAGACTGCTTGTTGACTGTTATCTTAACCCTAACTGTTGTTTATGAACAGTATAGCTGTACACTGCTATGTAAAATTTTTAAATGGTTATTTAGTTTATTACCTCCTGTACTCTGGATTTGCAATCTCTGGTCATCGCCTGTTTTAGATCCGCAGTCTCTGGTCATCGCCTGTTTTAGATCCGCAGTCTCTGGTCATCGCTTGTTTTAGATCCGCAGTCTCTGGTCATCTCCTGTATTAGATCCACAGTCTCTGGTCATCGCTTGTTTTAGATCCGCAGTCTTTGGTCATCGCTTGTTTTAGATCCACAGTCTGTGGTCATCTCCTGTATTAGATTTACAGTCTCTGGTCATCTCCTGTATTAGATTTGCAGTCTCTGGTCATCTCCTGTATTAGATTTGCAGTCTCTGCTCATCGCTTGTTTTAGATCCGCAGTCTCTGGTCATCTCCTGTATTAGATCCACAGTCTCTGGTCATCTCCTGTATTAGATCCACAGTCTCTGGTCATCTCCTGTATTAGATTTGCAGTCTCTAGTCATCGCCTGTATTAGATCCGCAGTCTCTGCTCATCGCTTGTTTTAGATCCGCAGTCTCTGGTCATCTCCTGTATTAGATCCACAGTCTCTGGTCATCTCCTGTATTAGATCCGCAGTCTCTGGTCATCTCCTGTATTAGATCCGCAGTCTCTGGTCATCTCCTGTATTAGATCCGCAGTCTCTGGTCATCTCCTGTATTAGATCCGCAGTCTCTGGTCATGTCCTGTATTAGATCCGCAGTCTCTGGTCATCTCCTGTATTAGATCCACAGTCTCTGGTCATCTCCTCTATTAGATCCGCAGTCTCTGGTCATGTCCTGTATTAGATCCGCAGTCTCTGGTCATCTCCTGTATTAGATCCGCAGTCTCTGGTCATCTCCTCTATTAGATCCGCAGTCTCTGGTCATCGCCTGTTTTAGATCCGCAGTCTCTGGTCATCTCCTGTATTAGATTTGCAGTCTCTGGTCATCTCCTGTACTAGATTTGCAGTCTCTGGTCATCTCCTGTATTAGATCTGCAGTCTCTGGTCATCTCCTGTATTAGATCTGCAGTCTCTGGTCATCGCCTGTTTTAGATCCGCAGTCTCTGGTCATCTCCTGTATTATATTTGCAGTCTCTGGTCATCTCCTGTATTATATTTGCAGTCTCTGGTCATCTCCTGTATTATATTTGCAGTCTCTGGTCATCTCCTGTATTAGATCCGCAGTCTCTGGTCATCTCCTGTATTAGATCCGCAGTCTCTGGTCATCTCCTGTATTAGATCCGCAGTCTCTGGTCATCTCCTGTATTAGATCCGCAGTCTCTGGTCATCTCCTGTATTAGATCCACAGTCTCTGGTCATCTCCTGTATTAGATCCGCAGTCTCTGGTCATCTCCTGTATTAGATCCGCAGTCTCTGGTCATCTCCTCTATTAGATTTGCAGTCTCTGGTCATCTCCTGTATTAGATCCGCAGTCTCTGGTCATCTCCTGTAGTACGTTTCTCAGTGAGCAGTAATGATGTGTATTAACCTCTAGCAATGAATGAGGAAGCAGGAATTATGTGTTGTAACCTCTAACAACCAGTCAGTAATCGGTAATAATATGCTGTATCCTCTGGCAACCAATTGCAATTGCTGCCTGATCTGCTGCAGTAAACAGATTTTGAGTCTTACTGCTATTTGTTATATGTCTAATAGCGGTTGGGGGGCCCCAAGAAAATGTTTGCCCAGGGCCCAATCAATATTAAAGACGGCCCTGGGAGCGGCAGAGCGGGGGGGGGTGCATATTTTTTTTTAAATTCTGCACTGATTGTCTTTGAAATTGCCCCAGCCCCTGTTCAAATCAAATCCGGGGACAAAAGACTTGGTTCAGGGACAGTGTCCTCAATCCGGGGACTGTCCCCGGAAACCGGGGATGTCTGGTCACCCTACTGTACAGTAACTCTCAATATCTCTTCTTATGCCTGAAAGGACCGGGGGGGGGGGGTATGGGGTTGCAACCCCATTGTTACCTGCTCGCCGATATATAGCCTCAATGACCTCCATAGGAGTCTCTATGCAGCCGCACCTCCATGCACGCAACCCAGATCACCAGATGGCCTCCTCCTGGAGGAGCCTGCTTAATAATGTGTAGCGGTGAGACTTTTGCAAGATGTCCGCTATGTGTAAACTTAGTTATTTTCCTCTCAAGAACAGTAAAGGGGTTCTAAGAGTTAATTATGTAGGTTGACCTTGGAATCAGTTTGGCTGGGTTATGCTAGGATTCTGCCTGGTTTAGAACCAGGCATGGTTGAATGTTTTGGGTATCAACATTCCCCGGAGCCAATCAGTGGGTGCGTTTGGCCCCGCTGAGGAGTTTCGGGAGGGGTACTTAAGATGCTGGGGTGGGCAGTGTGCCTGTTCCTGGAGCTGGACCGGGGGTAGCCCCGCAAGGGGTCCCGGTCACGGGATGGTTAGTCTGACTAGGCCCGCATGGTCTGGGGCAAGGATCCATCTGTTCCCGGGTCTCGGAACCGGCTGGTCTGAGGCGCAGTAACTGAGGGAGGATTCAAGGTGTTCGGGTGCGCTCTCAATATGGAGGGGCACCGCAGCTCGTGCAGGCGACCAGGGGAGGACTCTTCGGAGGAGGGCCAACAAGCTGGCATCCTGAGAAGTGCCCGGTTGCTGGGTTGTCAAGGACACTAGAGAATCCACGCTTCCCCAATACTGCCAAGGAGACGGATAACGTTCCAGGTACTGAGGAAAGGTTCCTGTTTACTTCTGATTGCTACTTTAACTTAAGGTTAGAGACTTTGCAAATTCTGAATCCAAGTGCTGACTGCCATAATCTCTGGCTAGAGATTTGTTCAGCTTTGAAGCGCCCAGCTGCGAGTGGCTACTCTCTGGGTTGGCATTAGAGACTTTCACATGCTTAGCAGTTCAAGGTGCCTGAGTTTCTTCACCCTTACCCTCTGTTCCCACATGAGACTGTGTCTGTTGGATGTTACCCCTGCAAATAAAAACCTTTCTAAAGGACTTTTATGGTATCAGCGTCCGAAGTTGTTGGGTACTAACCCTGGGACCCCCTAGACCTGGAAGATCAAGTCAAGCAGAGGTAACCGGTAAGCCCAAAAGTTAAGGCTGCCCCGTCGAGGGTTATGGCCCTACAGATGTATTCTGCCAAGCAAAGCATGCTGAGACTTGTAGTCCTCCTAGTGGGAAGTTACTGCCTGGCAGGTAATGCTGGAACTTGTAGTCTTCCCAGAGGAGTGTACTCAGCTATGTGTCACCAGTCAGATAGGTATCGAGTGGGGTACCGAAAAAAGAGTATAGCGTTTTTGAGGTTTATTGTAAAATCCATAAACTCACAGCATAAATAAAAAAAGAAAATGCCTGGTATGTCAGCCGTACACACCAAAGACAGCCCGTCCGTCTGCACACGGGAGTGGTGGTGACATCAGTATGTTGCTTCCTCCCTACGCGTTTCATCACAACTGAGGTCGTCCTGGGGTACCTGCTCGCCTCAATAGCCTCCATAGGAGTCTGCCGAACCTCCATGCGCGCAACCAAGATCACCAGATGGCCTCCTTTTGGAGAAGCCTGCTCAACTATGTATACTGCCAAGCAAAGCATGCTGATCGCTGTATAAATGTGAATGGTCCCAAAATGGTGTCAAAAGTGTCCGATATGTCCGCCGCAATGTCACAGTCACGATAGAAATCACAGATCGCCGCCATTACTAGTTAAAAAAAGCAATAAAAATGCCATAAAACTATCCCCAATATTGTAGACACTATAACTTTTGCGCAAACCAATAAATATATGCTTATTGCGATTTTTTGGGATTTTTTTTACGAAAAAAATATGTAGAAGACTACATATTGGCCTAAACTGAGGAAAATAATTTAGTTAAAAAAAAAAATGTGGGATATTTATTATAGCAAAAAGTTAAAAATATAGCCTTTTTTCAAACTTGTCGCCCTTCTTTTGTTTATAGCACAAAAAATAAAAATTTCATTTGGGTGCAGTCATTGTCATTCAAAGTGTGGTAGCACTGAAAACTGAAAATTGGCCTGGGCAGGAAGGGGGTGAAATTGCCCTGTAATGAAGTGGTTAATTGGTGCTGGGCATGGTGTGCAGAGAGGTGAGTGGTATCCATGATATGGAGTTCAGAAATCAAGGAGTGACTAACCCTAATATCCCATTGGTGGAGCACAATTTGTAATGTTTTATTTTTCCTTATTTATATGCTAGCAGCTCACCTTAAACAAAAACCACAACAGGTCTAGTGGTGCTTTTAGGAGAGGAGAGTGGAGCGGAATGTGATTTTACATAAAGGATCCATATATTAAAGCCTTGTCAGATCAGCTGTGGATTTCGATGCAGGTGAGGTGAGGAGAGGAGAGAGGAACGTGAACTGCCATTAAGGATTTGTATACCAACGCGCCACTAGACCTGTTGTGGTCTTTGTTTAAGGCAGTGGTCACTGGTGCTCAAAATTTTTGAGGGGGCGCAAACAAACTGAAAAAAAAAAAAAAACATCAATTGTAGCCACTGTACCCATCAAACGCAGCCACTGTGCCCATAAAATGCAGCCACTGTGACTGTGCCATTAAACACAGCCACTGTGCCTATCAAACGCAGCCACTGTGCCCCATCAAACGCTGCCACTGTACCCATCAAATTCCACTGTGCCCATCATATGCTGCCAGTGTGCCCATCAATGGACAGGCGGCCACTGGTTTAAGGTGAGCTGCTAGGGCACACTCCAACCACCACTCCAGGTGGATGCCAAGAACTGTTTTTTAAACATGTGATCTTCACATCTCATCACGTTTTAATGCACATGCAATTTATTATTTGGGACTTATTTTATTGTTTTTTTTATGTAAAATCAGATGAATACCTGCTTTTGCACTTTTATCACTGTTTTACTTATTATCGCATATTATTGTATTGTTTTTTTTAATTAGGGATAGTCATTTATGCATATTTGTCTTTTTGCTGTTTAGCTTCTTGAATTAGTGCACTTTATCACTGTTTCACATAGTATCACATATTACTGCAATTTTTGTTTTGTGCTTTTTTTTTAGATTTTTGTATAATTTTTATTGTTTTTGAGACTGTTCTTTTTCAGATAATGAATGTTCTTTTTTATGTTTTGTTAAATGTTCACCAAAATAAAATAAAAAATAACTAAGATGTAATCCAGTGTTATGTATTAATTTTATTCAAATATTTAAATAAATGATTTTATAAAGATCAGTTTTGTCTTAACCGGTTCCCGACCAGCGCACGACGATATATGTCGGCAGAATGGCACGGACAGGCAGGAGGGCGTATATATAAGTCCCTCCTTAATGCCGTCCGTGCCATCGGGAGCGCACCGGGATTGGCGTGCTCCCGTGCAGGTCGGGACCCCCGTGAGGCCGGTCGCGGGTCCCGCGGACTCGATCGCCGCGGGGACACCCGCAATCGTCTCACGGGAAGGCTAAACGGGGAGATGCGGAAATACACAGCATCTCCCCGTTCTGCCTAGCAACTAGTGACGCCGATCTCTGCTCCCTGTGATTGGGGCAGAGATCAGCATTCACTAGCTGACAGCCACGCCCCCCCACAGTAAGAAACACACCCCTAGGCATACTTAACCCCTACACTGCCCCCTTGTGGTTAACCCCTTCACTACCAGTGTCATTTATACAGGAATCAATGCATTTAAATAGCATTGATTGCTGTATAAATGACAATGGTCCCATTTTATATATATTTTTGGGGGGTATTTATTATAGCAAAAAATAAAAAAGAATGCGTTTTTTTTTCAAAATTGTCGCTCTTTTTTGTTTATAGCACAAAAAATAAAAACTGCAGGGGCGATCAAATACCACCAAAAGAAAGCTCTATTTGTGGAAAAAAAAGGACGTCAATTTTGTTTGGGAGCCGCGTCGCACGACCGCACAATTGTCAGTTAAAGCGACGCAGTGCCGAATCGCAAAAAAGGGGCCTGGTCCTTTGGCTGCAAATTGGTCCGGTCTGAAAGTGGTTTTAATGCACTATTCAGTGAACTGATGTACATTTTTTAGGGAAATGGTAAAATATGGGCCAAAAAAGCTGAACTAAAAATATTTCAATGAGAGCTGTTTTTTTGTTTGTTTCTACTTCAGCCACTTTGGCTTAGATTTTGCAATTTTTCTGACAATTCACCCTTCTTCACTTATTAGTGAATAGACCCGATAAATTGCTGGCGGTATCCCATTGATTTGAATGGGACAAATTGATTGTCAATGTCCTATTGATTTCAATGGGTAGGAGCGGTATAGGAGCGGTGAATACACCGCTCCTTCACCGCTCCAAATATGCTGCTAGCAAGACTTTTTTTACCGTCCTGCTAGCGCACCGCTCCAGTGTGAAAGCCATCCGGCTTTCACACTGGAGTGAATCGATGCAGGGACTTTTCCCCCCCGAACTGGAATCCGATTTCTGTCCAAATCCACAGTTCGCACTGCGATCTGTGAACCGATCTGGGGGTGTCATTAACATTGTACTGACACCCACAGCGGTTCGCTGAGGGCAGTGTGAGCGGCCTGCGGGAGAGATGTGATGCGGAAACCGGCTCTGGAATTGCGCTGGTTCCCGCATCACTACAGTGTGAACCTAGGCTCAGTCATTTTTTCAACTTTCCATCTATGAAATCTTCTGCCCTTGTTTTAACTTTTGATGGTAAAACATTTTTTTTCCCTGCCATTGAATATGTTATACAGCCCAATTCCTGTTTCTTGTCTGATCATCAGCCTAGGCCTATAACATCATCCACAGCCCTCTCTCACTCTCGTGAGAGTTTGCCAGGAAGGGAGGGGGGATAAGTAATAAGAGGACCAATGAAAGCTGCAGAGTTGGAGGTGTGGCTCTGTGTAAATCCAGGAAGTGAACAGGCGTCTAGTCCCCAGTTTTCAACTCCCTACTGGACTGCAGAGGGAATGGATGAACCATGCCTATATGGGCCTCCTAAGTTTCGTGCCCCTGGCTTAGTCCAGGTGATTACCCAGACTCAGGTAATATTTCTTTGATCCAGCATCTCCTGATGGGATCTGTACTTGCACCTGCTACTTTTGACAATAGGAAAGCAAGACTGAGGACTGTCATGGGTTGATTGATACTCCACGTTCTATTGCACGTCTCCCAAGTTAAAGTTGCCTCCAGGCAGGTTAGAGGGGATCCAAGGGGCCTCACACTATGTGGGACTTGCAGGGTGGGGGGAACGGGAGGTCGGCTGTTCCTGACCGAAGTTGGACAAATGGACTCTCTCTCTTTTTCCTTTTTTATGTTTTTGGTTTTTATTTTTATATTAATGTTCACACTATAACACGCAGCGGCTCACAGCAGGGGTCCGGGGCGCCTCCATGCACAGTTTCAGATCCGATTTCAGCCCAAGTTTTTGCCTCAATTCGCACCTGAAAGGGACCAAAGGATGCTGTTATAATATTATTTCAAATTCATAATTCGGCATGTATAGGTGTTATATTATATTTATTACAAGCTTGCAAAACCTATTTTGTTTTACGATTAGTCATAATAAATAGTATGTGTGAATGACCTTGATCAAATGTTCAGTGAAAAATATCCTCATTTAAAGCTGAGCATTGCTGGATGTTTCTGGTGTAGCCAATTTGAGTATGACATATATAGTATCTTGATGAGAAGACAAAAATAGACATGTGTCTATGTAGCTAAAGGAATAATATATTGTGGATTATATCCTGTTAAGTTTAGAGTAATCTCAGTCATATTAACCACTTAAGCCCCAGACCAATTTGCAGCCAAAGGACCAGGCCCCTTTTTGCGATTCGGCACTGCGTCGCTGTAACTGACAATTGCGCGGTCGTGCGACGTGGCTTCCAAACAAAATTGGCGTCCTTTTTTTCCCACAAACAGAGCTTTCTTTTGGTGGTATTTGATCACCTCTGCGTTTTTTATTTTTTGCACTATAAACAAAAATATAGCGACAATTTTGAAAAAAATGCAATATTTTTTACTTTTTGCTATAATAAATATCCCCAAAAAATATATATAAAAAAAAAGTTTTTTCCTCAGTTTAGGCCGATACGTATTCTTCTACATATTTTTGGTAAAAAAAAATCACAATTAGCGATTATTGATTGGTTTGCGCAAAAGTTATAGCGTTTACAAAATTTGGGATAGTTTTATAGCATTTTTATTAATATTTTTTTTTTTTACTAGTAATGGCGGCGATCAGCGATTTTTATTGTGACTGCGACATTATGGCGGACACATCGGACATTTTTGACTCATTTTTGGGACCATTGTCATTTATACAGCAATCAGTGCTATTTAAATGCACTGATTCCTGTGTAAATGACACTGGCAGTGAAGGAGTTAACCACAAGGGGGCGGGGAGGGGTTAGTGTGACGTGTGTTTTTTTTTTTTTTACTGTAGGGGGGCGTGGCTTGATATTCGACATCACTGATCGGCTTTCCCGATGACAGGGAACAGCCGATCAGTGTCAGTCGCACTAGGAAGCATGGGGAGAGGTTTGTTTACACAGACCTCTCCTCATTCTTCAGCTCTGTGACCCGATCGCGGGACACCAGCGGCGATCGGGTCCGCTGGTCCCGCGGCCGCGGAGCTCAGGACCAGGTCGTGAGCGCGCCCTTGTAAATTACACTTGAGCGTCACTGAGGGATTTGGATGAATTTAAAGAACTGACATACGATACCAGCTTCTCTCAGCCGATCCAGGCGATACCGTACCAGCTTTTTTTTTGCAAGCCATATGGAAAGCTTAAAGGAAATGGATGGTATTAGTAACAAAACACACCCATAATCCTAGGCAGTTTATAGGGCAAAATGTAAAAAGATAACCAACTTGTGGGTACATTTTGAGCTCCAGAGCATTTTAAAACCTTCTGTACTCGAGATTCCACAAATCCTCAAGATTCATATAGCTTCACTTTACCTGTTGTTGTGTTGGTTAAGCCATTCACTGTGCCTTCCACGTCCACTTCATCCTCAGCAAAGCTCAACATCAGCGTCCGCTGTCTGTCTGACAGATTTCTATCGAATCAAAGATCAGCACATTGAGGCAACTTTTTGTCAAATATAATGGTTTCGCTCGGCTGATCCCCGCTGAGCCGGCGGATGATAGGGCGGTCCCTGCACACTGGTAGGGACCGCCCTGTCAGATCTCCGCTCTCCTCTATGGAGGATCGGATGAACACGGACCGTCTGTCCGTGTTCATCCGATCCGCTCTGCAGACGAATGGAAATATAGGGTTTTCCTCCGTCTGCAGAATCGGACCATAGCGGAGGCGGACGATAGCGGGTGTCAGCGGATGCTCATCCGCTGACACCCGCTATCCCATAGGCATTCATGTATGTCGGTATTTCATCCCAAAACGGAAGTGTCTGTTCTCTCTCTCACACTGCCCAGTACTAACACTCCCCCCCCTACCCCACATACAGATGAGAGAGGGATCAATCTGCACCTCTTCCTCCCACCTCTACCCCTCTGTGTCTGCCCACACTCCAATCCCTGGCGCTGTGCTTCAGAAAAGGAAAGTGGGGGCATGAAAATTTGAAGCCCAGCAGCCACAGATACATGGATTCATATGTAAAAGTGGACTCTGATGTAAAGGGGGACTCTGGGGATTAACTTCATATGATTAGAATTAGAAATTTTATTTAATCACAAAGTATATATATAGTTTATACTATAAAAAAAAAAAATGCTGTGCGCTGCTAAAGTGTTCGGGTTTGACTTGAAGAAAAGGTGGCAACCCTAGTCCATGGGCATGAGGCCTAAAGGGTTACCCGCAGCAAGGGCTTCAATAAGAATATACAGAAATAGCTTTTATTCAAAAGACAGCGGCTCTCCAATATATATTTATATATAGATCCTGACAGCGACGTTTCCAGCCTGAACACATGATCACACCTACAGCTTTGTATGTTTGGTACGGCAGGTTTCTGCGTGTTTTTTTCGCACATTCCCGTGTGTAGGGCAGCCCATTCATTCCAAAAACGCGCTGCACCGACCTGCACGGTGTAGGAGCACCATTCCGTTTGGCGCACACAAATACCTGCGTGTTTGCAGATGAAGAGGTTTGCCGTTAACAATTGATGGCATCGCTACATGTCTGCTAAGGCCTGGCTCACACCTATGCATTTTTTAGCGCATTTTCAGTTTTGCAGAAACGCACTACAGTCCATTTAACATGGTTTCCTGTGCATTTAATGGAAAGGGCCAGGGATTTTTTTCTGGTTTTTAGTTCCATAGACTTCAATGGTTTAAAGATGTGTATTGAAAAACGCAAAATGCACCTGCAATATGCAAACTGTAACCTGCACAAGTGTGAATCAGGCCTCAAGGGGCAGCGCATTTTTCTGCGTGTTGGCAAAGAATACAATTCTGTACGTGACCCTAACATGCATAGATGTGAACATAGTCTTAGTGCTGGTTCACACCACAAAACCGCACTACAGATCTGTTCCGGATGCACTTCTGCATGCGTGTTTTTAACATGTTTTTTTATGTGTTTTCGATGCGTTTCCAGATGCATTTTTTTTTCCTGTTTTTTTCCCCACCGTCCTGGGGTCCGGTGCGTTTTTGATGTGTTCCAGTGCATTCCGGTGCATTTTTAATGCGTTTTACCGCGTTTCAGTACATTTGATACATACACTAAGGGCTGGTTCACACCATAAATATGCAGTCCGGATGCGTTCCAGATGCTTTTCTGCATGCGCTTTTTTGACGCGTTCCTGTGCGTTTTTGATGCAGTCCAGTGCTTTTCCCCCCTCTTTTTTTCTTAACCTTAAATAGGGACAGGTGTGTTCCAGTGCGTTTTTGTTGTGCTTAGATGCATTCTGGTGCCTTTTTGATGTGTTTTACAGCATTCCAGTATAGTCCAGTGCAGGAAAAATGCAGCATGTTCTACTTTTTTTTTCTGGAACTGGAATGCCCTGGAACTGACCCCACTGGTGTGAACTATGCCATTGGTAACCATATAACCTACTTTCCATGCGTTATTGATGCAGAACAAAAACGCACTAGACTACATGTGGTGTGAACTGGCCCTAAAAGCATGTTGCATTTCCACAATGTCATACTGGAGCGTTTGAACCTTCTGTTTTTTTAATCCATGAATAAAAGATATTTTTGTATAATTTATTTGAAGCCCTAAAGCAGGTATTTTTCACCAAAAGAAAAAAAAAACGACAGAAATGGTAACTGATCCTCACTCCAAACATAAAAAATGTGGCTTTAATATAGTTTTAATGGCATTTAATATATGTTTAATATACTGGTAGCCTAGTTAGAAAATTCTAATTTAGTACTTTGCGATTATTTACAGATTATATGCTGATCGCAATGATGTGATTTGGGAAGAAGATGTTGCCTATGGTGAGATGCACTGGGTTGCTAAGCAACTGAAGTCTGCGACGTGATTTTTTTTTACCTCTCTTACCATATTGCAGCAGCTATTTTATCCCTTAGGCCTACAGTATACCTAAGGGATAAGGCAATCCTGTTGCTGATGGCAACTCACCAGGGACAGGAGCGCACCTGCTCTATCGCTGGCCATAATGCTATAGAATCTCACCGCAGTGGTGGATGATGCCTTGCTGGTCCAGGCCGGGGGAGGACAATGCTGCAGAAGCAGGTGTGTTGTGTCTTTGCCCTTCAAGCAATCTTGCTGCTTGTGAGTTTCTGCCAGCAAAAAGATTACTAGTACATCATAGGCCTTACCCTTCTATATACCAAAGGACGGCACAGCATTGGTAGCAGGATGAGTTACCCAGTGTGGTGGAAGCAGTAGCTGGAATAGGCCATGTTTCCGGAGTTAGTCGCGGGGTCATGTGCGAGTACACTGCTCAATATACTGGATTTGGCTCTGGTGACCGTCCAAATAGGTTGTGCTATTAGCCTGTCAAGAGATAAAAACACGAATTGCCTGTCTGTCCTGCTGTCCTTCTCGCTTTATTACTTTCAGTCACTGACCTTGAATAAGTATTCACGTGAGGACTATTGACCTTTCCTTGACATCCCTGATCTTCATACCTGTTTCAGATCAGTGACCCAAAAAGTATTTCTGCCCGATAATTCACAGAACAGACGAGCATCTTCAGAGTCTAGACCAAGGGTCTCCAATCTTTCTAAACAAAGGGACAATTTACTGTCCTTTGGACAGGCCAGACTGTGGTCAGTGGGAGTAGAAAATGGCCCGATGTCAGGGGAAGTAATCATTGTCCCATCACTGGCATTGGTTGGAGGAATAGTGCTCCTTCATTGGTGTCAGTGAAGGGGGGGTTGGGGGGATAGTGCCCCATCATTGGTGTCAGTGGGGGTAAGAGTACCTTGTATCACAGTGGGAGAAATAGTGCCCAAGGGCCAGAGAGAGGCAAAGGGCCACATCCGGCCCTCCGGCAATAGTTTGGAGACTACTTCTCTAGACTCTTCAGAACAGGTCAGCAATGGCAAACACATTTTTCTCATTAGCGGTTTACTTTAGGATTACAATTTGTCAAGGTTCTTTTTCTTCATCCATGCAAAAGGAAAATTCTAGTTACCCGGCTGTCTTCAGCTTTAATACTTTGAGCCACAGAGGTTTGCAGTGGCAGCTTACATATTCTCTGTACAAGTTTCCTTTCTTTGAGATGCATTTTAATTGGTTTGATGTGCAGCATCTCTTCATCAAATACAAGATTAAAATGTAGAACCTTGTGCACACAGAGCACGCTTAAAGCAAAACTTAATACAGTTTTTTTTAGGGGGGGGGGGGGGGTCCCTAGTTTTGATAGGTACCAGCTCCTATGTTTGCTTAGATCACTTAGCCGTATGATGAGGACATTTCATATTTCCTTAATAAAGTTATCTCCCAATATCTAATAAAGCCTCCAAAGCCTTGTTACCTCAGCTGACTTCACATCAAAGGATTGTCATTACAAACTGTGACAGACCTAGCCGGGACGGAGGCTTTTGGAGGGGACTGAATGCTAGCCTCTTGCCGACCGATTATGGGCCCTGGCATTTGGGGGAATGGTGTTCTTTGTGAGCTGTATGTCTGGGGACCCTTAAGGTGGTGCTACTTTGGATTCAGGTCCATATCCCCCCAAGAGACACAGACTCTGGGAACCCTGTATTTGCCATATTAGAAATAGTGACTGATTCCTACTGTTGGGACACATACTGTTAGATGCTAATGTCATCAACTCCAGCCACCCGTCTGTTGTTTTCTATAACGTAAATGAGTCTAGTGTGGCTTCTCTTTCAGCCATTGCTGTCTGGGCTAATTAACCCTGCAATTGAGAAAGAGTCCTGTGTTTAAACTTATGATAATGTATCATCTTCTGTGTGAAGCTCGGTGACAACAAGTCTGACCTGTAGTGAAATCCTGATTTATCATAACAACGACCAGGCTGCTTAAAGGGATTAGTTAATGAGCTCATTTTAATTAGGTTTCTGGTCACAGGTGTATTTGCAGAGTAATATGATTATGAGGTATACACCTCCTCTTTTTACTGTATATAAGATCTGTATTCCTTTCAATAAAAATTCATTCCTGCTTGGCCTTCAAGACAGAGCCTTGTCTCGTACTCGGGGTGAAGAATTATTCGAATGGGTTTCTTGTTCAGCTGATCGGTGTGTTCGGTAGCTGCCTTTGTGTTCGGAAATAGAATGTCTTAAACCTCTTTAACCCCTGTCATACTCGGGGTGTCGTTACACAAACTGACCAAGTCCTGAAAAGGTCACGTTACTTGCAAGGGGGGTTGGCCATTTCCTTACACACAAGTCCTGTATATAACACAGCTAAAAACTTGGAATATTCAGTCTTGCCTCAGAGCTGCTATCATGCAAACCTCCGATCTCATCACCTATGCCACGCCACGAAAGCAGGCAGAACTCCATGGCAAAACAGCATCTTTAGTTATAGAGGAAGTAAACCCTCGTCAAAAAAAACCCTGCAAGACAAAGGCATAATGAGCTAGTATGCATAGCATACTAGCTCATTATGTATTACTTACCTCAGATCGAAGCCCCCGCAGCGGTCCACGTCTCCCCCTCCGGCCACCGACATTTCTTCCTGGAGTTACTTCCGGGTATCGCGGCTCCGGCGCTGTGGTTGGCCAGAGCCACGATGACATCACTCCTGCGCATGCGTGCGGGAGCCGCCGGTAATGGCACGCAGACTGAAGCAACGGCACATAGGTGCCATTGCTTCAGTTTGCCCCAGTGCACATGTGCCGATGACATTGGCACATGCAGGGGACAGGGGATATCTCCTAAACCGTGCAGGTTTAGGAGATATCCTAGGTAGCTACAGGTAAGCCTTAATATAGGCTTACCTGAAGCATAAAGTTGTAAAAAAGGGTTTACAACCACTTTAAGTATTCATATTACATTTGTTATCTGTAGCTGTCATTACTTGATTAAATGTTATACTTATAAGCATTTGTGTGATTTTCTTTCTGCACATCCCAAATATAACCCCAAAATGGTAACGTAACCGTGATACAACAGCAATCCTAGCAAGTTTGCCCCGCCCTTGCCAGCAGCCTCCTGGGACATGTCACAAAGCTGCGGGACCATTCACAAAGCACAGCATGGCTCGCATCTGCACAGCGGGAAGTTGGCTGTGAAGCCACAAGGAGTCACAACCAGCCTCCCAAAGTAAACATGTTGGTGCCATGGACCCAAAAACCAGCAAACAACCGGCCCGGGTAAGGACGCCACTGGATCCCTGGACAAGTCTGTGTCCTTTTATTAAAAGTGAGCAGCTACGGTATTTGTAGAAGCTGACCTTTAATTTTTTTTTTTTTTTTTGGGAGGGGGACTGAAGATCTTCTTTGGGCATACAGACCATGCAAGGGCTTTGTGCCTGCATGGGATGCACAGGTGTCATGTTAATGTCAGTTAGGACACATACAGCCACTGCTCTCAATTTGACATCTGTGTCGGTGCGGGTCCCCAAGTGCAGATTGTGTGAGTTCAGACACACATACCCACACCATATTGGGAGCAGCGGCTGTGTCCACGCAGCTGCTGCATCCCAATCGACCTGAATTGGACTGCCTGCATGCAAACGTTTGCACATCGCGTGGGCAAAGGCGGCTTTTTGCTTTTTTTGGGGCCTCAGAATGGCAGCATGGTACAACTCTACAAGCATAATTCAGTTTGTCTTTGCAATGTCTGTAAACCCTTCCAAAAATTCTACGCAGGATGTAACGTAAAAAAGAAATAAAATCACAGTTACTGTAAACACTTATGCCACGTACACGAGTGGAATTTCGGAAAAATCTTGGATGTTTTTTTTCCGACAGAATTCCGCTCAAGCTTGGCTTGCATACACACGGTCACACAAAAGTTCGCTAAACTTTCGACCGTCAAGAACACGGTGACGCTCAACACTATGACAAGCCGAGAAAATGAAATTCAATGCTTGCGAGCATATGTCAAATTTTTTATGAGCATGTGTAGGAATTTTGCACGTCGGAATTGGTACAGGCGATCAGAATTTCCAATTGAGACTTTTTCAACTAAAAAATTGAGACCCTGCTCTCAATCTTTTGCTGGCTGGAATTCCGCCAGCAAAAGTCCGATGGAGCATACACACGGTCGCTTTTACGGACCAAAAGTTCTCATTGGACTTTTGCTGGCGGAATTTCCACTCGTGTGTACGGGGCATTAGTTCACAACTGGATCAAGAAAAATTGTGTTAGCTTTTATAAAAGGGCATGGAATGGGGACGTTCACCACCCCCAACCTCCATCCTTCTCAAATTACATCAGAAACATACATGCATCCAAGGTGAATCCTGACAATTTTTTGTTGCTTAAAAAAAAAATGTTTTTGTTTCCAACTATCACTGAAACAATTATAGAAACTGATCAAAAGGGTTCTTATTTTCAGCTGCTTGGTTAGCTAAAAAAAAAAAAAAAAAAAAAGCTAACTCCTATATAAATCCTATATAATAATAATAATAAAGTTGATGCACAGAGACCAAAATTGACAAGTGAATGGCAAGGAACAGAGCATCCTATAGCCTCCAGAAGACAATGGTGACACCTTGTGGACACTTGTTGTTTTTTTTTTTCTTTATAAAAGTAGACATGTTGGGATCAAAACAAGCAAATACCATAAAGTTCTGTTCACTAATCTTTATTATTCATTGTCTTTCTCAAGACTGTGCCTTTCCACGGAGGAGAACAGAAAAATAGCACATATTTGATTGCTTACAGTATTAAGTATATGGAGAGGCTGGTCCTCTTGAGGGTGCATTTCCACAGTACTGGTCTGCCAGGATACAATCAAACCACAATTGCAAGGAAGTCAGTTCTATCATATTTAATTGTGCAAGTTTTATCTCAGATTTTTGTGGGTTTGAGTATAGCAAAATAGTCTTTAGCATTTAAAAAATGCATACTTCTTGGTTTTCTATGGCCTGAAATACAATGTATTTTTTTTTTTTAAAAAAACATTTGAAATACATTTTTTTATACGGATCTCAAACGTACTGCATTCGCCGGGCCTCGAAATTGTTTTAGACAATTTATAACTGGCTGGATAAATATAAGGAAAAGCAAGAATTCAGCTGGGCTTTCATTTTTACCCACTATCCAAAAATGGTTGGATCGGACATTACAGTGATACTAAACAGTGTCAATTGGCATAAATCATCCACTTATATCATTTACAGTATCTCACAAAAGTGAGTACACCCCTCACATTTTTGTAAATATTTTATTATATCTTTTCATATGACAACACTGAAGAAATTACACTTTGCTAGTAGTAGTAGTAGTAGTAGTAGTAGTAATGAGCGTACAGCTTGTATAACAGTGTAAATTATTTGTCCCCTCAAAATAACTCAACACACAGCCATTAATGTCTCCTATACCGCTGGCAACAAAAGTGAGTACACCCCTAAGTGAAAATGTCCAAATTGGGCCCAATTAGCCATTTTCCCTCCCCGGTGTCATGTGACTCGTTAGTGTTACAAGGTCTCAGGTGTGAATGGGGAGCAGCTGTGTAAACCACTTCAGCCCCGGACCATTTGGCTGGCCAAAGACCAGAGGACTTTTTACAATTTGGCACTGCGCTGCTTTAACTGGTAATTGGGCGATCATGCAAAGTTATACCCAAACGAAATTTGCGTCCTTTTGCTCACACAAATAGAGCTTTCTTTTGATGGTATTTTTTTTTTTTCTTTTTTCAATTTTCAAAACTTTGTGACAAAAAGCGAGATCTGCAAAATACTCACCATACCTCTCAGCAAATAGCTTGGGGTGTCTACTTTCCAAAATGGGGTCATTTGGGGGGGGGGCGGCGGGGGGGGGGGGGGGTTGAACTATCCTGGCATTTTATGCACAACATTTAGAAGCTTATGTCACACATCACCCACCGTTCTAACCACTTGAAGACAAAGCCCTTTCTGACAATTTTTGTTTACATGCAAGAACATTACTTTGAACCCCCAAATATTATATATTTTTTTAAAGCAAAGGCCCTACAGATTAAAATGGTGGGTGTTTCATTTTGTTTTTTCACACAGTATTTGCGCAGCGATTTTTCAAACGCATTTGTTTGGGAAAAAACACACTTTTTTTTTTTATTTTAACCACTTTACGACCAGCGCACGACGATGTACGTCCCTTTTTTGAAGAGGGATATCTCGGTAATGGCAGCAGCTGCTGCCACAACCGAGATATCCATCTCTTCAGGCACCGGTCGTAATTACGATAATGGTGGTCTCTGCGGCGGACTCGCCACGAGATCACCGTTATCGGCGGCGGGAGAGGTGCCACCACCCCTCCCACCGATCTCCCGTGCCCTCCGCCGCTTACCGGAGCCGTCGGTAGCGGCAGAGGCTATTGGGTGCTTCCATGTCCAGATATGGAGACGAGTGAGGCTAAGATGGCCCCCACCTGTCTCTATACCAGTGATGGCGAACCTTTTTAAGTTTAAATCGCGACACAAAACCAACTTATTTCTTTCAAAGTGCCAACACAGAATTTAGGCTCGGTTCACACTGGAACCGGCTGCGGATCGCACAGGAAAGCTGTTCGTCCCAATTCTCTGGTTCAGGGTCGAATTAGGGCCGAATCTTTGCCTGAATTCGGCCCTGAAATGCAGCTGAAGACGCACAGCGTTTCTGTGCTGTGCGCTCTGCAGCCGCCCTGGAGATATGTGAACCATCTCCATAGAGAGCCGGTCACATTCTCCAGCTATGCAAATTGGATGCGGGGAAACCCTCATCTGTTCTGCAGTGGTTAGTGGGCTGCTTTCAAACCGATCCGCAGGTGCAGCACAGAACACATGCGGGTTACCTGCACTGAGCCATAGACTTCTGTTATTACCTGCAGGTTTGGTGAGCTTTCAGAAAGTGCACCAAACCTGCAGGAAATAATAGAAGTCTATGGCAAAGTACAGCTAACCCCCAGGAAAGCCACAGGTGAACTTGTCTGCACCCTTTGTGGGGGTAAACCACAGTGCATCAGTGTGAAAACAGCCTTAGGTCCCATGGACACTATCGGTCTGATTCACCTCTATCGAGCCGCAGATGTAAACGGATTTGTGGCTGTTTACACCCCACCTACCTCCAATCCTATCTGTCCGATTCTATTTGGGATCCAAGGGCCCATAGAGTAGAGTGGGTTGTGTCCGTGTCCACTCTGCATATGCAGAGGGGACACGGAACTGTTATCCGTCTGCTCCACTCATTGTGGCCCACCACCGGTTACCAAGCCGCTTAAGTGACCCTCGCTCTTCAAAAGGTTGGGCACCCCTGCTCTAGGGTGTTAGAAAAAAAAAATAAATAATATATAATGTTTGGGGGTTCTAAGTAATTTTCTAGCAAAAAAAACTTTTTTAAACATGTAAACACCTAAAATCCAAAACGAGGCTTGTCTTAAAGTGGTTAATGCACTAAAACACACTATATTGCCCAAATGTTTGATGAAATAAAAAAGATGATCTTAGGCCGAGTACATGGATACCAAACACGACATGCTTTAAAATTGCAGCGGCGACAAACTACCTACATTTTTAAAAGCCTTTACAGGTTATCACTTTAGATTTACAGAGGAGGTCTACTGCTAAAATTACTGCCCTCGATCTGACCTTCGTGGTTGTACCTCATATGCATGGTGCAATTGCTGTTTACATTTGACGCCAGACTGACTCTTGCGTTCGCCTCTGCGCGAGAGGGGGGGGGGGGGGGGGGGACGGGGTGCTTTTTTATTTTTTTATTTTATTTTTTGCTTTTTTATCTTATTTTTAAACTGTTCCTGTCATTTTAAAAAAAAAAAAAAAACTTTTTATCATTTTTATTGTTATTTCAGGGAATGTAAATATCCCCTATGATAGCAATAGGTAGTGACAGGTACTCTTTTTTGAAAAGAAATTGGGGTCTATTAGACCCTAGATCTCTTCTCTACCCTCAAAGCATCTGACCACACCAAGATCGGTGTGATAAAATGTTTTCCTAATTTCCCAATCGCGCTGTTTACCTCCGGCAAAGTCCATTCTGGTCTCTGATCAGCTCTATGGTCAGCTGGCCGAATCATTGGCTGCATTCTCAGGTTCCCTGTTGGGACAGGAGAGCCAGAGAAAAACATGAAAGACGGTGGGGGGGGGGACATTCCCTCCCACTGCTTGTAAAAGCAGTCTAGAGGCTAATTAGCCGCTAGGATTGCTTTTACATGAAAGCTGACCGCTGGCTGAAAACAATGATACCAAGATGATACCTAAACCCGCAGGCATCATTCTGGTATAACCACTCAAAGTCCAGCAACATACCAGTACGTTGCTGGTCCTTGTTGGGCATATATTGTAATCTTTTTTTTCATGCAGCCTATGGGCTGAACGAAAAAAAGAGATTGATCGGTGGGTATGCCCACCATTAGAATACCTCCCTTCATCCACCCACTTCTAATGATGGGCTTACATGCACCATTTATATATGCCGAAGCATGGGGGCATCCGCCCCAAAAGGTAGGAGCAAATCGCTCCTCCGCCCCTGCTGCCCCCATGCTTCGGCATATATGCTCTTTTTTTTAACTGTGGTGGAGTCACGGCTTTATGTATCGTGGGACCAAACGCTGTCAAGATAAATAAATCCGTGCTGCAACTGAATGGCGTACCTGCTAAGCAAATTATGGTTAACAATAAAACAAAGTAAAACTCAAATGAGAAACAGTCAAATAAATTCAAATATCTCTCCCTCAGCAACCGAGGAAAAAATGTTTGTAAAGCACAAGCATCAAAGTAATAAAACAAAGTAACATTACAGTATAACAGTAAGACATACCATACCTGCAAAGCAAATACAAAAAAAACAGTAAAAAATAAAAAAAAATTTAACGCAATCTGTGCCTAGAATATATATATGCCGAAGCATGGGGGCATCCGCCCCAAAAGTTAGGAGCAGATCGCTCCTCCGCCCCTGCTGCCCCCATGCTTCGGCATATATGCTCTTTTTTTTTTTTTTTTTAACTGTGGTGGTGAAATCACCTCCGACAGCACTGGAGTCACGGCTTTATGTATCGTGGGAGCAAACGCTGTTGCTGTCAAGGTAAATAAATCCGCGCTGTAGCTGAATGGCATACCTGAAAACAAAAAAATGGTTAACAATAAAACACAGTAAACAGTAAAGTATAAAAAAATTGCATACCTTAAATCAAACATGATAAAACATAATAACAATAAAACACTGCAGAATAGAATACGGTAAAAAAGTGCAGAACAATAGAGAGAGAACAATAAAACTACAACTATTTTTGTTTTTTTTATTTTATATATTTTTTTTGTTTTATTTTTTGTTTTACACTTTTTTTTTTGTAACTGTTGTAACTGTAATCGGTTCCAGGTTCGGGTCTCTCAAAATGCGATGGCATCTTGGGAGACCCTGTGAAAGTGTGCCTAGTCTGTGCAGTGCTGTAGCTTATGCTAATACTCAACTAGTGTATGGTAGCGTTCAAAAAATTCACCAATGCAAAGACCAGGATTGTCAAGACAGGAGGGACAATAATAGCGGGTGTCACGCCTATATCCGTGCTTGCTGCAGACACGACATCTTCTTTGGGGGGCTCGTTGGGTAGGGGTACTCAGAAAGACATAAAGAAAATGCCTCTCATGCAGCCGGCTTACTGCATTTGGTTGGGGATGGTGAGGTGGAGAACAGTCTGGAAACAGAAGGGCTCTAATGATCTCTTCCTGGAATTTAAGGAAGGATCCAGTCAGTCCTGAAGCTCTGTATAGCACATGAGCATTCGGCAAAGCCAATTGAAATAAACAGACACTTTGTTTTACCAGCGTCTGGCCTCACAGGCAACTAGGTACGGCGCCAACAACTGGTCAATGAGGTCCACCCCTCCTATGTTAAGGTTATATTCGTGGACACAGAGGGGTTTCTCCACAACACCAGTCGCCGTAGTAATTTGGACCGTCTTGTCTGCATGAAGGGAGGTAAGAATGAAAACATTCTTATTAACCCTCCACTTCATAGCGAGCAAGTTATTACACTTCAAGCAGGCTCTCTCCCCCAGCTTTATACGGGAATCTACACGCGATTAGATCGCATGGTGCCACATGCTCCAATCTGATGATCAAACAAGTGACTAAAAAGTGGCACGCTTGTGTAATAATTGTCCACGTACAAGTGGTACCCCTTTCCGAATAAGGGTACCACTTGTCCCACACAATCTTGCCAGCGCTTCCTATGTAGTCAGGGCAGTTTGTCGGCTCTACGTGACTATCTTTGTCCTCGTAAACCATAAAACTACATGTATAGCCTGTGGCCCTGTCACAGAGCTTATACATCTTGACCCCGTCTCTGGCACGCTTGCTGGGAAGGTACCGTTTGAATTACAAGTGGCCAGAAAACTTAATCAGGGACTCATCAACGCAGACAACTTGATGGGGAGTAAACAAGTCTGCAAAATGTTGGTTGAAATGGTTTACGAGGGGTTGAATTTTGTAGAGCTGATCGTATCCAGGGTCTCCACGAGGACGACAGAGTTCATTGTTGTTGAAATGCATGAACCGCAAGATCTGCTCGTATCGTGCCCTGGTCATGGAGGCAAAGAACAAGGGCATATGGTGAATTGGGTCAGTGGACCAATATGACCGCAACTCATTCTTTTTAGTTATGCCCATGTTGAGGGATAGGCCCAGAAATAGCTTAAATTCGAAAACCGTAATTGGTTTCCAATCTCTGGCAAGGGAGGACTGGGGATTAGCGGCGATGTGTTGACCAGAGTACAAATTGCTTTGGTCCACAATAGATCTATAGAGATCTTCGGTGAAAAACTGCAAATAAAAATCAAGTGACGTAAAATCAACTGTTTCCACCTGAATGCCAGGTTGGCCAGTGAATGGGGGAAGTACGGGTGCTGCAGAAGTGGTGGGTTCCCAATTAGGATTGGCGAATGCAGCAGGAAGGGCACTATGGGCACGACGGGCCTGTGTTTGTCTTCTTCTTGGTGGCAGCGGGACACTACTTGTGCTTGCCACCTCACCAGCTTGAACTGCACTTATGGGACTCGCCACGTCACCACGTGATACTGCAGTGCTGGTTTGACTATGACCAGGGTGTACTAGGCCGCTGGTGCTTGCCAGTTCACCAGAAGGATGAGCGGCACTAGTACTTCTCTGCTCCATACGAGGGACATGCGGTTCTTGCACCTCAATGACATTAGAAGATCGGGGTCTGGTACGCCTGACCTTGGCAGGGACCACAAGTCCGTCATCAGAGCTATCTGTCATGGAACCACTGTCGTCTATAGGATCGTATTCTGAGCCTGAATCTGACAGATGAGTGACTTCCTCTTCACTATCTGTCATGCTCAGAAATGTGTAGGCCTCTTCACTAGTGTACCTTCAATTTGCCATTTTGGGCTCTAAATTTAGTGGTACACTAGTGAGACTCGCAGGTAAAAAAGCTCCTGACTGTTAGCGACTGTATCAAAATGCTACCAAAAAAACTGTTAGCGATCACAGGGATCAGTCCTGGCTCTGCGAACGCTGCAGTTATGTGTGTTTAGTGTTTTGTGACAGTGATCGATCGATACTGCACTTGGGTGGGCTGGGCTGGGCCGGGCGGAGGGGCAAAACGTAGGTGCTAGCAGGTATCTGGGTTGATCCCGCTAACACTGCGTTTTTTGGGAACCCTAAACTGCTGGGGACGCTAGTATAGATCTGATCAGATCAGATATTGATCCGTTTAAAATACTATACCACTAAGGGAGGTATATGCTGCGTGATTGGGTGTTAGCGGTACTGGCACTAAAACCTGACGCTGCCTGGGGCGAAGCAGACCCTATCTGACCCTAAAACCTAACTTATATCACCCGCCGGGCGATCAGGGGGTTAAACCTTCATTATTAGGTAATAAACGGCGGGTGCCCTGACACTATAAAAAAAACTACCTAACTAACCAGCGTCACCCGTAACAGTTATACAGTGATCACTGGTGAAAGGGTTAACTAGGGGGCAATCAGGGGGTTACTAGGTAGTATATGGGGGTACCTGACGCTATAAAAAGCTGACGCTGAACCTAAATACTTACCTGCCTAACTAGCGTCACCTGTGACACTAATACGACAATCAGAAAAAAAGATTATTAGAGTGGGGTACCCTAGACTTAATGGGACCTACCACTAACTGCCCTACCACTTATAACAGTCACAAATGACACCAATGCAGTAAAAAATAAAAACTGCTATTGGTGTCACTGTGACAGGGGGTGCAGGGGGTGATTAGTGTGCCTGCGTGTTCTACTGTTAGTGTAGTGTTGGTGCAAACTTACTTGATGTCTTCTCTCCTCGGAAGCTGGAACGAAAAGGCTTCATCAGGAGCAATGACATCACTTCCTCTGCTTCCGTTTACAGTTCAGAAGCAGAGGAAGTTTCTCATTCGCCAGGAGCGATCGCAAGGGGGTGGCCATGAATCAGTGGCCTCCCCCTCAGCATGGATCGCTCCTGGAACGACGCCGACCGCCTCGGCCATCAGCTCTCATTTGTTTTTGAAAATGAAGAAAGAAAAGAAAACATTTTTTTTTTTTCTTTTTTCAATTTTCAAAACTTTGTGACAAAAAGAGAGATCTGCAAAATACTCACCATACCTCTCAGCAAATAGCTTGGGGTGTCTACTTTTCAAAATGGGGTCATTTGGGGGGATTTTGTGCCATCTGGGCATTCCATGGCCTCCGAAACTGATAGGCAGTGAGGAGTGAATTCAAAAATGTACACCCTTCGAAATACTGAAGGTGGTGCTTGGTTTTTGGGGTCCCGTACGTAACTAGGCTCCCAAAAAGTCTCACACATGTGGTATCCCCGTACTCAGGAGAAGCAACATAATGTATTTTGGGGTGTAATTCCACATATGCCCATGGCATGTTAGCAGGGCTGGTGCAAGGATTTTTGACACCCTAGGCGAAACCTCATTTTGCCGCCCCACCCCCCCCCTGGCTGATTTCACCACCTTAGCGCCCATCAAATGCAGCCTCACCAGCGCCCATCAAATGTAACCTTACCAGCGCCCATCAAATGTAGCCTCACCAGCGCCCATCAAATGTAACCTCACCATGCCCATCAAATGTAGCCTCAGTGCCCATCAAATGTAGCCTCACCAGCGCCCATCAAATGTAGCCTCACCAGTGTCCATCAAATGTAGCCTCACCAGTACCCATCAAATGTAGCCTAACCATCGCCCATCAAATGTAACCTCACCAGCGCCCATCAAATGTAGCCTCACCAGCGCCCATCAATGTAGCCTCATCAGCGCCCATACAATGTACCCTCACCAGCCCCCATCAAATGTAGCCTCACCAGCCCCCATCAAATGTAGCCTCACCAGCACCCATCAAATGCAGGCTACCAGCTCCCTTCAATGCAGTCTACCAGTGCCCATCAATGAATGTTTGCTTGCTGTGGGAGTCGGGACACAGACACAGTCCTCCACCACTGCTGCGCCTCTGAAACTATGTGTGAATGGAGCGGCGGCTGCCTGCTGATGCTGAGACTTAGTTGCTTGCTGCAGAGAGAAGAGAGTAGGAAAACCAGTGGCTGGGCGCCCTAGGCAGCAGGGCGCCCTAGGCGGCCGCCTAGTTTGCCTAGTGGAAGCACCGGCCCTACATGTTAGAGCAATATATCATTTAGGCCCCTTTCACACTGGGGCGGAGCACCGGCCCTGCATGTTAGAGCGGCCGAAAAAGGGTTACACCCCCCGCAGAGCGCCGCCGTAGCGGCGCTTTGCGGCGGTATTGCCGCGGTTTCACCACGGTTTCCCATTCTAATCAATGGGAAGGAGCGGTATAGGAGCGGTGAACACACCGCTCCTATCCCGCTCCAAAGATGCTGCTAGCAGGACTTTTTTTGTCATCCTGCTAGCGCACCGCTCCAGTGTGAAAGCCTGCCGGCTTTCACACTGGAGTTAAAGGGGCAGGATTTTTTCATGCGGTGAACAGGCGCTATTTTTAGCGCTGCACCGCATGAAAAACGCTTAGGTGTGAAAGGGGCCTTAGTGACAACTTTGTGCACAAAAAAAAAAAAATTTTTTTTCAAAAGTGTGTGTGTTTTTGTACTTTACATTTTACACCTTAGGTGAATGGGTAGGGGTACATTGTACCCCATACTCATTCACATAGGGTGGGGGGCCGGTATCTGGGGGCCCCCTTATTAAAGGGGGCTCCCAGATTCCGATAAGCCCTCGCCCGCAGACCCCGACAACCAACGGCCAGGGTTGTCGGGAAGAGGCCCTTGTCCTCATCAACATGGGGACAAGGTGCTTTGGGGTGGGGGGGCCGCACGGCCTCCCTTTCCCCAGGGCACCCCCCATGTTGAGGGCACGCGGCCTGGTACGGCTCAGGAGGGGGGGGGCGCTCGTTCGTCCCCACCCCTTTCCTGGCCTGCCAGGCTGCGTGCTCGGATAAGGGTCTGACATGGATTTGGGGGGAACCCCCACGCCGTTTTTCGGCGTGGGGAGTCCCTTTAAATCCATGCCAGCTTACGGAGCTAGCGCGGCGGCATTTACTGCCTACGCTAGCTACGTAACCTGAAGTCACGTGCTAAATGAACGGACTTGCCGACGAGCGGCAAGTCCGTTCATTTAAAAAGTCCGGCGGACTAGCCTACTAACGGCGGGATTGTCCGCCGGACTGCCAAGTCCAGCGGATAGTTTTAAAACAAAACTTAAAACTTTGGTCCGCCGGACTTTGGCGCCAAAAAATCCGCCGAAGCCCACACACGAGGGGATTGTCTGCTGGACTTGAGTCCAGAGGATAATCCCGCGGGATTGTCCCTTCGTGTGTACGCCGCATTACTGTTATACTGTAATGTTACTTTGTTTTATTGTTAACCATAATTTGCTTAGCAGGTATGCCATTCAGCTGCAGCGCGGATTTATTTATCTTGACAGCAACAGCGTTTGCTCCCACGATACATAAATCCGTGACTCCAGCGCTGTTGGAGGTGATTTCACCACCACAGTTAAAAACAAAATGGTGCATGTATGCCCATCATTAGAAGTGGGTGGATGAAGGGAGGTATTCTAATGGTGGGCATACCCACCGATCAATCTCTTTTTTTCGTTCAGCCCACAGGCTGCATGGAAAAAAAAAGATTACAATATATGCCAAACAAGGACCAGCAACGTACTGGTATGTTGCTGGACTTTGAGTGGTTATACCAGAATAATGCCGGCGGGTTTAGGTATCATCTTGGTATCATTCTTTTCAGCCAGCGGTCAGCTTTTATGTAAAAGCAATCCTAAAAGCAATTTAGCCTCTAGACTTTTACAAGCAGTGGGAGGGAATGTTCCCCCTCTCCCACCGTCTTCCATGGTTTTCTCTGGCTCTCCTGTCCCAACAGGGAACCTGAGAATGCAGCCGGTGGTTCCGCCAGCTGACCATAGAGCTGATCAGAGACCAGAATGGCTCCAATCATTTCTATGGCCTAAGAAACCGGAAGCTACGAGCATTTCATGACTTTGATTTTGCCGGATATAAACGGCGCCATTGGGAAATTGAGAAAGTATTTTATCACACAATCTTGGTGTTGTAAGATGCTTTGAGGGCAGAGGAGAGATCTAGGGTCTAATAGACCCCAATTTTTTCAAAAAGAGTACCTGTCACTACCTATTGCTATCATAGGGGATATTTACATTCCCTGAAATAACAATAAAAAAATATATATATATATATATAAATGAAAGGAACAGTTAAAAAAAAAAAAAAAGCAAAATAAATAATAAAAAAAAAAAGCACTCCTGTCCCCCCCTGCTCTCGCGCAAAAGCGAACGCAAGCTTCGGTCTGGCGTCATATGTAAACAACATTTGCACCATGCATGTGAGGTATCACCGCGAAGGTCAGATCGAGGGCAGTAATTTTAGCAGTAGACCTCCGTAAATCTAAAGTGGTAACCTGTAAAGGCGTTTAAATGCTTTTAAAAATGTATGTAGTTTGTCACCGCTGCACGTTTCTGCGCAATTTTAAAGCATGTCATGTTTGGTATGCATGTACTCGGCCTAAGATCCTCTTTTTTATTTCATCAAATATTTGGCCAATATAGTGTGTTTTAGTGCATTAAATTTTTTTTTAAAAAGTGTGTTTTTTCCCAAAAAAATGCGTTTGAAAAATCGCTGCGCAAATACTGAGTGAAAAAAAAAAAATGAAACACCCACCATTTTAATCTGTAGGGCCTTTGCTTTAAAAAAATATATAATGTTTGGGGGTTCAAAGTAATTTTCTTGCAAAAAAAAAATATTTTTTCATGTAAACAAAAAGTGTCAGAAAGGGCTTTGTCTTCAAGTGGTTAGAAGAGTGGGTGATGTGTGACATAAGCGTCTAAATGTTGTGCATAAAATGCCAGGACAGTTCAAAACCCCCCCAAATGACCACATTTTGGAAAGTAGACACCCCAATCTATTTGCTGAGAGGCCTGTCGAGTCCATGGAATATTTTGTATTTTCCCGCAACTTGCGTCAAAATACAAAATATTCCATGGACTCGACAGGCCTCTCAGCAAATAGATTGGGGTGTCTACTTTCCAAAATGTGGTCATTTGGGGGGGTTTTGAACTGTCCTGGCATTTTATGCACAACATTTAGACGCTTATGTCACACATCACCCACTCTTCTAACCACTTGAAGACAAAGCCCTTTCTGACACTTTTTGTTTACATGAAAAAAAATATTTTTTTTTTGCAAGAAAATTACTTTGAACCCCCAAACATTATATATTTTTTTAAAGCAAAGGCCCTACAGATTAAAATGGTGGGTGTTTCATTTTTTTTTTTTCACTCAGTATTTGCGCAGCGATTTTTCAAACGCATTTTTTTTGGAAAAAACACATTTTTTTAAAAATTTTAATGCACTAAAACACACTATATTGGCCAAATATTTGATGAAATAAAAACGAGGATCTTAGGCCGAGTACATGCATACCAAACATGACATGCTTTAAAATTGCGCAGAAACGTGCAGCGGTGACAAACTACATACATTTTTAAAAGCATTTAAACGCCTTTACAGGTTACCACTTTAGATTTACGGAGGTCTACTGCTAAAATTACTGCCCTCGATCTGACCTTCGCGGTGATACCTCACATGCATGGTGCAAATGTTGTTTACATATGACGCCAGACCGAAGCTTGCGTTCGCTTTTGCGCGAGAGCAGGGGGGGGGGACAGGAGTGCTTTTTTTTTTTTATTATTTATTTTGCTTTTTTTTTTTTTTTAAACTGTTCCTTTCATTTATATATATATATATTTTTTTATTTTTTTCAGGGAATGTAAATATCCCCTATGATAGCAATAGGTAGTGACAGGTACTCTTTTTTGAAAAAATTGGGGTCTATTAGACCCTAGATCTCTCCTCTGCCCTCAAAGCATCTGACCACACCAAGATCGGTCTGATAAAATGCTTTCCCAATTTCCTAATGGCGCCGTTTATATCCGGTGAAATCAAAGTCATGAAATGCTCGTAGCTTACGGTTTCTTAGGCCATAGGGATGATTGGAGCCATTCTGGTCTCTGATCAGCTCTATGGTCAGCTGGCGGAACTACCGGCTGCATTCTCAGGTTCCCTGTTGGGACAGGAGAGCCAGAGAAAACCATGGAAGACGGTGGGAGAGGGGGAACATTCCCTCCCACTGCTTGTAAAAGCAGTCTAGAGGCTAATAAGCCACTAAGATTGCTTTTACATGAAAGCTGACCGCTGGCTGAAAAGAATGATACCAAGATGATACCTAAACCCGCCGGCATCATTCTGGTATAACCACTCAAAGTCCAGCAACATACCAGTACGTTGCTGGTCCTTGTTTGGCATATATTGTAATCTTTTTTTTTCCATGCAGCCTGTGGGCTGAACGAAAAAAAGAGATTGATCGGTGGGTATGCCCACCATTAGAATACCTCCCTTCATCCACCCACTTCTAATGATGGGCATACATGCACCATTTTGTTTTTAACTGTGGTGGTGAAATCACCTCCAACAGCGCTGGAGTCACGGATTTATGTATCGTGGGAGCAAACGCTGTTGCTGTCAAGATAAATAAATCCGCGCTGCAGCTGAATGGCATACCTGCTAAGCAAATTATGGTTAACAATAAAACAAAGTAACATTACAGTATAACAGACCCTTATCCGAGCACGCAGCCTGGCAGGCCAGGAAAGGGGTGGGGACGCGCGCCCCCCCCCCCTCCTGAGCCGTACCAGGCCGCGTGCCCTCAACATGGGGGGTGCCCTGGGGAAAGGGAGGCCGTGCGGCCCCCCCACCCCAAAGCACCTTGTCCCCATGTTGATGAGGACAAGGGCCTCTTCCCGACAACCCTGGCCGTTGGTTGTCGGGGTCTGCGGGCGAGGGCTTATCGGAATCTGGGAGCCCCCTTTAATAAGGGGGCCCCCAGATACCGGCCCCCCACCCTATGTGAATGAGTATGGGGTACAATGTACCCCTACCCATTCACCTAAGGTGTAAAATGTAAAGTACAAAAACACACACACTTTTGAAAAAAAATATTTTATTGCACTGCTCCAGGGGTCTTCTTCCGTCTTGGGGGGTCTTCTCGCCGGACTCCTCCGCTCTCTTCTGCTCTTTTACCTAGCTCTTTCACGAGCGGAGGAGGCCGGCTACCTTCTTAGTCGTCGTCGCCGCCGTCTGGGGGTCTCGATCCGCCTTCGGGGGTCTTCCGGGGGGGTCTCTTCTGTTCTTGCAGCGGTCGTCGTCTTCCGCGCCGCCGGCGCCGCCTTCTTCTTCTTGTTCTTGTTCTTCTTCCGATGTTGACCCGTCGCTGTCTCTGCCCGGAATGCCAGAACCGCGCTGCGCTGGGACTTATATAGGGACATGGGGGACAGGGTCACATGCTCATGTCACATGGTGACCCCGCCCCCTTGCAATGTCACAGTCCCGGAGGATGCTGGGACTGTGACATCACAAGGGGGCGGGGTCACCATGTGACATGAGCATGTGACCCTGTCCCCATGTCCCTATATAAGTCCCAGCGCAGCGCGGTTCTGGCATTCCGGGCAGAGACAGCGACGGGTCAACATCGGAAGAAGAACAAGAAGAAGGACAAGAAGAAGAACAAGAAGAAGAAGGCGGCGCCGGCGGCGCGGAAGACGACGACTGCCGCAAGAACAGAAGAGACCCCCGGAAGACCCCCGAAGGCGGATCGAGACCCCCCGACGGCGGCGACGACGGCGGCGACGACGAAGAAGGTAGCCGGACTTCTCCGCTCGGTAAAAGAGCTTGGTAAATGGCGGAGGAGTCCGGGGAGAAGACCCCCAAGACGGAAGAAGACCCCCGGAGCAGTGCAATAAAATATTTTTTTCAAAAATGTGGGTGTTTTTGTACTTTACATTTTACACCTTAGGTGAATGGGTAGGGGTACATCGTACCCCATACTCATTCACATAGGGTGGGGGGCCGGGATCTGAGGGCCCCCTTATTAAAGGGGGCTCCCAGATTCCGATAAGCCCCCGCCCGCAGACCCCGACAACCAACGGCCCGGGTTGTCGGGAAGAGGCCCTTGTCCTCATCAACATGGGGACAAGGTGCTTTGGGGTGGGGGGGCCGCACGGCCCCCCTTTCCCCAGGGTACCCCCCATGTTGAGGGCACGCGGCCTGGTATAGCTCAGGAGGGGGGGGCGCTCGTTCGTCCCCACCCCTTTCCTGGCCTGCCAGGCTGCGTGCTCGGATGAGGGTCTTAGACTTACCATACCTGCAAAGCAAATACAAAAAAAAAAAAACATAGTAAAAAAAATTTTTTTTTTAACGCAACCTGTGCCTAAAATATATATATGCCGAAGCATGGGGGCATCCTCCCGCAAAAGGTAGGAGCAAATCGCTCCTCCGCCCCTGCTGCCCCATGCTTCGGCATATATGCTCTTTTTTTTAACTGTGGTGGTGAAATCACCTCCGTCAGCACCGGAGTCACGGCTTTATGTATCGTGGGAGCAAACGCTGTTGCTGTCAAGATAAATAAATCTGCGCTGCAGCTGAATGGCGTACCTGCTAAGCAAATTATGATTAACAATAAAACAAAGTAACATTACAGTATAACAGTAAGACTTACCATACCTGCAAAGCAAATACAAAAAAAAACATAGTAAAAAAATTTAACGCAACCTGTGCCTAAAATATATATATATGCCGAAGCATGGGGGCATCCTCCCTCAAAAAAGTAATGCCGCGTACACATGGTCGGACTTTTCAATGAGCAAGCCTCCGTCGGAATTTCGACCGTATGTACGCGGCATTAGGAGCCAATCGCTCCTCCGCCCCTGCTGCCCCCATGCTTCGGCATATATGCTCTTTTTTTTTTAACTGTGGTGGTGAAATCACCTCCTACAGTGTTGGAGTCACGGCTTTATGTATCGTGGGAGCAAACGCTGTTGCTGTCAAGATAAATAAATCTGCGCTGCAACTGAATGGCGTACCTGAAAACAAAAAAATGGTTAACAATAAAACACAATAAAACATTGCAGAATAGAATACAGTAAAAGAGAGAAGAAAAATAGAGAGAGAATAGAGAGAAAGAGAACAATAAAACGACAACTATTTTTGTTTTTTTTATTTTATATTTTTTCTTTTTTTTTACACTGTTTTTTGTAACTGTAATGCGTACACACGGTCGGAATTTCCGATGAAAACTGTCCGATGGGAGCTTTTCATCGGATTTTCCGACCGTGTGTATGCCCAACGGTCTTTTTCTGTCGGAATTTCCGACGGACTTTGGATTGAGAACCTGTTCTCAATTTTTCCGATGGAAAACCTTTCTATCGGATTTTCCAATCGTGTGTATGCAATTCCGACACGCAAAATTCTGACGCATGCTCGGAAACAATTCGACGCATGCTCAGAAGCATTAAACTTCCCTTTTATAGTGCTGTCGAACGTGTTTTATGCCGCTGTGTTATTGACCGTCGGAATTTGGTGTGATCGTGTGTAGGCAACACAGCTTGAGCGGAATTCCGTCGGAAAAACCGTCAGAGTTTTTTCCGACGATAATTCCGATCGTGTGTACGGGGCATAACAGTTCTAATGGAACTGTTGTAGCGGTTTTGGTCTCAAAATGCGACAGAGTTCATTGTCGTTGAAGTGCATGAACCGCAAAATCTGCTCGTATCATGCCCTGGCCATGGAAGCAGAGAACACGGGCATATGGTACATTGGCTCAGTGGACCAATATGAACGCAACGTACCCATTTTAACTACGCCCATGTCAAGGGAAAGGCCCAGAAAGATCTTAAATTCGGAGACCGTAATTGGTCTCCAATCTCTGGCAAGGGAGGACTGGGGATTAGCGGCGATGTATTGACCAGCGTACAAATTGCTTTGGTCCACAATAGATCTATAGAGATCTTCTGTGAAAAACAGTGAATAAAAATCAAGTGACGTAAAATCAACTGTTTCCGGGTTGGCCAGTGAATGGGGGAAGTACGGGTGCTGCAGAAGTGGTGGGTTCCCAATTAGGATTGGCAAATGCAGCAGGAAGGTCACTATGGGCACGACGGGCCTCTCTTTGTCTTCTTCTTGGGGGCAGGGGGACACTACTTGTGCTTGCCACCTTGCCAGCTTGAACTGCACTTATGAGTGATACTGCAGTGCTGGATGTACGTCCAGGGTGTACTAGGCCACTGGTGCTTGCCAGTTCACCAGAAGGAATAGCGGAGCTAGTACTGCTCTGCTCCATACGAGAATACTGCAGTTCTTGCACCTCAACAACAGAAAAAGAAGTTCGGGGTCGGGTACGCCTGACCTTGGCAGGGACCACAACTCCGTCGCCAGAGCTATCTGTCATGGAGCCGCTGTCGTCTACAGGATCGTATTCTGAGCCTGATTCTGACAGATGAGTGACTTCCTCTTCACTATCTGTCATGCTCAGAAACGTGTAGGCCTCTTCACTACTGAACCTTCGATTTGCCATTTTGGGCTCTAAATTTAGTGGTACAGTAGTGAGACTCACAGGTAAAAAAGCTCCTAGGCTGTTAGCGACTATCAAAACTCTACCAAAAAAAACTGTTAGCGATCGCAGGGATCAGGCCTGACTCTGCGAACGCTGCAGTTATGTGTGTTTAGTGTTTTGTAAGTGACGGTGATCGATCGATACTGTGCTTGGGTGGGCTGGGCTGGACGCTAAGGGGCTAAACGCAGGTGCTAGCAGGTATCTGGGCTGATCCCGCTAACACTCCTGGGGATGCTAGTATAGATCTGATCAGATCAGATATCGATCTGTTCAGATACTATACCACTAAGTGAGGTCTATGCTGCGTGCGTGGGTGTTAGCGGTACTGGCACTAACCTGGCGCTGCCTTGGGCGACGCAGACCCTATCGGACCCTAAAACCTTACTTATATCACCCACTGGGTGATCAGGGGGGTTAAACCTTTATTAGGTAATAAACGGCGAGTGCCCTGGAAACTATAAAAAATAAACTGACCAGCGTCACCCGTAACAGTTACATGGTGATCACTGGTGAAAGGGTTAACTAGGGGGCAATCAGGGGGTTAAAACCTTTAGTAGGTAGTATATGGGGGGTCCCTGACGCTATAAAACGCTGCGGCGAACCTAAATACCTACCTCCCTAACTAGTGTCACCTGTGATACTAATACAGCGATCAGAAAAACGCTTAGTGACACTGGTGACGGGGGGGTGATCACAGTGTTAACCCTTTATTGGGGGGGGGGGTTCCTAGACCTAAAGGGGGCTAAATATAACTGCCCTAACAGTTATTTAAGGCACAATGCACCAATGCAGTAAAAAAAAAAAAAACTGCTTTGGTGTCACTGTGACAGGTGGTGCAGGGAGGTGATCGGAGGGGGGGGGGGGGGGCTGGGGGGTGAAAAGTATGCCTAGAGTGTTCTACTGTGCGTGTAGTGTTGGTGCAGACTTACTTGATGTCCTCTCTCTTCGGCGCCGGAACGAAAAGACCGACACGAGGAGAGATGACATCACTTCCTCTAGCTCTGTTTACATTACAGAGCCAGAGGAAGTGTTTCATTGGCCGGGAGCGATCGCGAGGGGGTGGCCACGAATTAGTGGCCTCCCCCTCATCTCCGATCGCTCCCGCAATGATGCCGACCGATGCAGGCACCGGGGTGGGGGGCCGATCAGGCCCCCCACCCGCGGGCAGGTAGGGACGTACCTGTACGCCCATATGCCTGCCCGTGCCATTCTGTCGTCGTACACAGTCGTGCGGCTGTCGGGAAGTGGTTAATGAAGTGACAGTAAACTCTGGTATATTTTGAGTTTGTAGTCTGGTCTCGAGTCTTCACCTCAGGATGAAGCGACTCCTTTTTGGATATTTTGTGTAAAAATAAATGCGGCCTTCTCCACCCCTATAGCCGGCCAATATGGTATAGAATTATTCCTGCGCTACCATGAAAAAGGGGAAGGGAAATGGGGAGAGGGGGGGGAGGGGAAGAGAGGGGATGGAAGGGGGGGAACTGCTGCAGACACCGAATGTAGGTCAGACCATACCTACTAAAAATAAATGGTAAAAGGAGTGATGTTGCGCTGTTCCCAGGGGGATTTAAGAAACTCCTGCTAAAGGTAGCAGTATAAAGGTAAGTATCTGCTGCTAAATAGCAGTGTATAAATGAGACACCTAGGTGGGAGACTGTCTCCAGCAAAGTCTATTCCCGGTGGTATTACTCCAATAATAGTCCAATCTCGGGACTGTGCTGCTAAAGGTAGCAGTCCAAAAGGAAAGTGTATATACAGTGCATAAATTACTATTGTCACAAAAAACGAATATTGAAAATAAAGTGCAAAAGCTTGAATTAGCTAATAGACTGTGCTGCTAAAGGTAGCAGTCAAAAGGAATGTGTATACACAGTGTATAAATTACTACTGTCATAAAGTAAATAAATAAATAATGTCAAACAAGTGCAAATGCTTAAAATAGCTAATAACACAAATTAGAAAAAGAATAAAATATATTTATATATAAAAAACGTGATAGCAATAAAATAAGGTGCAGAAGAATATAAAAATGTGCAAACGAGCAGTATATCACAGTGCGTGAAAATAATCGCGAAGGTGCTAATGTGAAAGTGCACAAAATGATGGGTGCAAACTGCACAAGTGCAAATAATGAGATTGATGCAATCACACTAAGGATGTGTGATAGGTGATATGAGAATAATAATCCAATTGTGCTGGTAGCAGTACAGTGCAGAATGCGAGAATTAAGCACTAAGAACAATAAAGTGCAGATATGGAGATGCTAAACGGTCTGTGCAGATTGTACGGTGCAAACATCTAACACAGTAATAGCGTATACATAGGTGCAAATTTGCTCCATGCAAGTCCATAAAATGCAAAACAAATGCAGTTGAGAGTCTATTGTGCGATTTTTCTTCTTCCAGTGAAAGCGCATACAGGTGTGCAAAATATGCAGATATTGGGCATGTGCTTATAATAGTGTCTCTATATAATAGTGTCTCAGAGGATCAGATGAAGTCACGTGATGTGATGCCACGCGTAAGGACAGGAAAGGCACAACATACTGAAGGAGGCAACGAGCTTGGCGCTCGTATAAGATAAGAACTTTGTTATTTATTGTTTGTGAGTACCGCTCTTTTTACTTAAAGCGGTTCTGCACTGTGTGTTGTTTTTTTTTTTTTGGAATACAATGCTAAGGATTAGGAGGTAAATTGGGGGACTCACGTGTTCCATCTTCATAATTGATTGCTGCCGGTTTTCCTCCTATAAAATAATTTATATAACTCTTTCCTGCTGGGTGCCATCTTGCCTGTGGGCATGTGAAACCCCACAGGCACTTTAGATGGCCCAGCATGCACCGCCGTTACTGCGCCGAGCTCGCGCGTGCGCAGTAACGGCAAAGTGCAGCTCACGTTCTCCGAAATCTCGCGAGATGTCGGCACATCTGCCGACATCTCGCGAGATTTCGGAAGATGTGGCCGAAATCTCGCGAGATTTCGGAAGATGTCCGCACTGACTCCTGGGATCAATGACACCAGATCCCAGGAGACAGTGCGGTGTGACGACGATCGACGCAGAGACCCCACCCACCGCCGCAGAGACAGAGGAAAGGAAGTCAGCGATTACAAGGTAAACACACTTCATTTAGTACTCTTTGCCTGATTTGGTAGGCAAAGAGATTTACTAAATGAAATGTGTGCAGAACCGCTTTAATAATAAACGCCCGTATGCTTTAAACATACTACACTATACGGCACCCCCCCCCCCCCCCCCTTTTCTTTATCCATCCCGGCATCTGCCGTGAGATTAAAAGGAAAATACTTTCCTGGATCCTCACCATGTCAGCCTACTATGGGTCAGCTCCGCCCCCTCTGACCCCTCCAGGCCCATAAAGGGCGGCTGTCTGCCCACACCAGTGTTCTTTTTTCGTCCTCGCTCCGGACACCTTTTAAAGTTTATTTTTAGTTATTTTATTTATATTTATTTTTATTTTATTTATTTATTTTTTTCTCCATCCACCATCCATCCTGTCCGGGTTAAGCCTCTCCTGGATCAGAAGACCCCCCCCCCCCCAGATGGGCTGTAAATCTCCCGAAGAGTGTGGGTTCCCGTGGTGCTGGGATTGTATGGTACAGTATAAATGACTGTGTATTACTGGCAAAGGTTACTAGCAGTATAAATGACTGTATACACCTTCGTTAGGCAGGTGCTGGCACTCTCTCCTTCCATTTTTTTGTGTGTTCATGCAGTGGTTTGTCTCGCTGGGACTTGTAGTTCAGCACCTCCACATGTATTCCTTTCAGGAAGCTCAGAGTTGAGCAGGTGAGGTAGCTTCCTCTTGGATTGCTTAGCAAACACCAGAATGCTCACTACTGATTTGCAGCAGGCTCTGTCCTCTAGGCTAATCTCAGCCTCCAGCTGATCAATCTGCTACTCTGCTCTGGTAAGCCTGACTTCCAGGACTTTCATTACTTACTGCTGTATTAGGCCCCTCCGCTCTGCAAACGGATGGAAAAATAGGGTTTTCCTCCGTCTGCAGAATCGGACAATTGCGGAGGCAGACGATAGCGGGTGTCAGCGGATGCTCATCTGCTGACACCCGCTATCCCATAGGGGTGCATGTATGTCCGCTTTTCATCCAAAAACGGATGGATGAAAAACGGACATACAGTCCGCATGTGTGAAAGGGGCCTTACTTGTCTGGAGTGTTTTTATTATCCTGTGCCTTTATAGATCTGGGGAGTTTTGCCTGCCTGCCTAGCTGCCTTAGCACCGAAGATTCGGATGGAGAAGTTTTATTTTATTTAGTTAGTTATTTATTTATTTTTATTTAAAAAAAAAAAAGAGAGCACATCCTCTGTTTTACAGAGAGAAGGGCCCAATGTGAGCTAAACGCCTGCAAAGAGGTTCCTAATCAGCACTCCAGCCTCAAAGGAGTAAAAAGGAGACTAGACATGACAAATCGCAGAGTCGCATGCAGCTGGATAGACGCCTGTTGTCACTGCATTCCAGATCTCTCTCACCCTTACCTCACTTTAGTCGCTCGGACTAGAGCCAAGAGAGGTCAAGACATCTGAAAGCCTCTAGAAAGAGCATATCTGGGCGCAGACAGAGAAGAAGATCCTCTTCTTTGGATAGGTCTTCATTGCCAGCCCAGGCAGAAGAAGGATCCTGTTGGGCCTTCTCAGCAGAGGTCATCAGACGAAAGCGGGTATGTGCATCTTGCTTCAAGGAGGCGGCTCAGGACCATGCTGCGAATGCACGCCAGGTTAAATCCTACATTAAAGACACAGTCAAGGAAGGGTTAAACAGCCTTTCAAGGAATCCTGCTCATCCTGCTGTATCTTTAGCATCTGCAGATTCAGATCATGTGTTTTCAGTGCGTTTTAACTCTGAAGTCGATAGCGATTCAGATCCATCTGAGGCTCTGATGGTCTCGGAATTGCATACGTTTGATTTTTGCACTGGTTCCCCCCTTGGTGGAGGCTGTTAAGGATGCAATGAAGTGGCAGGAAGAATTGTCACCTCCAAAGAGACAGCAGAGATACTACCCGTATTTAAAGAGATCATTACCTTCCTTCCCATTCATTTCTGAAATTAAAGTATTTGATGATGAGTGGGCGGGGCCTGAGAAGGGGCTCAATGTGCATAATAGAGTATTGAGGCTGTAACCCTTGGGTCACTACGCCTAAGGTGGATGCTTCATTACGTAGATTCGCCTGCCACATTCCGCTTCCGCTGGAGGATTCGGATTCCTTTAGGGATGCAGACCTGAAAAAAAAAAAAAAAAAGTTGTATAGTTTTGGCTGGAGCAGCCTGCAGGCCGGCGGTAGTGCTCACTTCTGTGGCGGGATCACTTGGGGTGGATTCGCACCTGTGCATTTTTATTTTTTATTTATTTATTTATTTATTTTGGTGCTTTTTGCAGTTTTGCGCTACCATTTATTTACCGTGGTCTCCTATGGGACGTGTTCTGTGGTGCTGGTCTGCGGAATGCAGGGATGCATGGGTGTGAATCCAGCCTTAGACTGGGGGTAGCAGAGCTGGTGGATGGATGTTCAGATGAAAGTCTGGGAAGTGGCAGTTCTTCTCTTTTGCAGTTTTCAAGACTGCTTTAGAGTTTGTGGCTGAAGTGGCTGTTGACCAGGTCAGGGAGCTGGTTCAAAAATGACAGCAAATATATTGGCTCATTCCGTCACAGCCCACAGAGCCTTATGGTTGAAGCATTGGTCAGCCGATAAGGCTTCTAAGCACAGTCATGTTAAGTTCCATTCGACGGGATAAACCTAATTCATGCGGCCAGGTCATCAGGGCAACCCCTTCTCCTGCTGTCAACCGACGCGGAGAAGGCGTTTGACCGCGTAGACTGGTCCTTTATACAGGCCACCTTGGAACATATTGGGCTCCGCTCCTCGATGCTCAGTTGGATCCTTTCCCTCTACTCCCATCCTACAGCTGCAGTCAAAGTCAACGAGACTAGGTCCAGCTACTTTAACATCCGCAACGGTACTCGACAGGGCTGCCCCCTATCCCCGCTGATCTTTATACTATCCCTGGAGCCCCTCTTGTGCAGAATAAGGGCGAACACAAACATTACCGGTTACCACAAACCCTCTGGGTCGCACAAGGTGGCCGCATTTGCGGATGACCTCATTTTCTTTCTAACAGACCCACTCAATTCACTCCCTAACCTACTCCACTCCTTACAAGAGTACGGGGCCCTCTCGTCCTTCCAAATCAACCTGTCTAAGTCCTCCCTCCTTAATATTTCTGTGGACAAAGACACGATCCGCCGTCTGCGCTCAGAGTACCAGCTACGCTGGGCGACCAACACTATCCCCTATCTAGGCGTTGAAATTAGTCCGGACCCCTCGGACCTGTATCAGGCAAACTTCGCCCCTCTTCTTTTCCGACTCAACACAGATCTCCTTCACTGGCATTCCCTTACTTTAACGTGGTTTGGACGATGCAATGCCATTAAGATGACAGCTCTACCCAGGGTATTATACCTACTACAAGCCCTCCCTATCCGTATCCCACCGCTATTCTTTAAACAAATCGACTCGATGTTTCGAGCCTTTGTCTGGTCACACCGAAAGCCACGTATTAGACTGCAACTCCTACACATGGCAAAGCACAGGGGAGGGGTGGGCCTCCCAGATATAAAAGCCGACTACAGGGCGGCCCATCTTACTAGAGTGGTCGACTGGCACTGCCACGCAGAAGCTAAACAGTGGGTGGCGATGGAGCTGGAGGACTCTGGCGGCATGGCCAAGAGTTGGCCGTGGATCACCACCCCTATCCCAAGGGACCTCATTAACCACCCCACACTGGGCAGCACCATACAGGTGGCCAGGGATGCCTTTCGGCATTCCTCAGTATCCCCAATGCCCTCCCCCATGGTACCAATCTTGGGTAACCCCGATTTCCCTCCTGGCCGTATGAACCCTATTTTTGGCCGTCTAACTGCAAAGGAGCAGCTTCATCTCCATGACTTCTTGGGCAAGGACGGCCGACTCGTAACAGAGGCAGGGATATATGCTACTGACCCCCCACTGGACTTCTGGAGTGGTCTCCAACTGCGTAACTTCCTGCGCCGGTGTGCACGGACACCGGGCATATCGCGCCCTCTCACAGAACTGGAGCAAATTTGCCACCGCAGAGAACCGATTTGTCACTGTCTGTCTCTTATCTACTCCTCCCTGATCTCACCAGCGGAAGGGTTTTCGCCCCCCTTCCTCTCTAAATGGGAGGCCGATCTAGGAATCCAACTCAATGACTCACAAAAGGACAAGATCTTGCACTTTGCCCAGAAGTCATCCATAGCCACGAGAGTCCAAGAAAACATGTTATAAAATTATGACTCGTTGGTACAGAGTGCCTACCACTCTGCATCGCTTCTTCCCGCAGGTTTCCATCCTTTGCTGGCACTGCGGTCTGGAGGAGGGAACGATGCTCCACATTTTCTGGGACTGCCCCAAAATCAAACCCTACTGGCGAGAGGTGACAAGCACGATCGAGCACCTGACTGGTGCTATTCTAGAGGGGGATCCCGGGGCCTGCCTGCTGCATCTCTCTAAGCGACCCATTAAGAAGTACAAAGCATCCCTTACCATTCAGCTCTTAAATGCTGCCAAGGCATGCATTCCCTTGTGCTGGAGATCGGAGATTCCACCATCAAAATCTATGTGGTATGCCAAGGTTAATGAACTGAGGAACATGGAAGACCTCACTGCCACCCTGCATGGCAGAGAGGAGGCCTTTTCGAAGACATGGCGACCCTGGATTCATTACATATACACCGAAGCATACCTCCCTGAGGTTGCATGTCCTGATTAATCCATGCAGCTTGATCTTCCGCATGGTCAGGGAGGCACCACCATCTCCATCTTTACCCCTTTTCACTTCCCCCTTCCCTCTCTCTAGACCCCTTTTCACCCCTCCCCATCCTACATATATTTTTTTCCTTTTTTTTAAGTTTTCCCCAGCCATGGGCCGGTTTAGCCAGATAATATGCATATCTTATATACATTACTCATCTCTTGTGCCACATGGCTGGGCCCGGCTGTCTGGGGGACAAATCTCCCAGCCAGTCGGAGTAGTTTCTCTCAGTGTGGCCGTGGCAGCCACACCGACATATGGGTTACTAAGGAAACAGTATAGAAGCTCCTTCCCGGGGTGGCACACGGGCAGTTTAATTTTCACCCGCAACCACACTTGTAAACCACAAGGTGCCAAACCAGGGGAAGCGTTACATGACGAAGCTGGTAAAACATCTAACCCTATTTGCTACATGTTACTGTTTTTTACTATAAGCAATGTCATCATTATTCTGTGATTGTAATGCTGTACCATTTTGAAAATAAATAAAGGAATTACAAAAAAAAAAATTTCCATTCGACGGGAAGCTACTATTCCGGAAGACGTAGAATCAGCAATTCAGTGGGTTTCCAGCGGCAGATCCAGCCTAATCCCGCAGAAGAGAAAAAGACAACAGCAGCCCTTTCGGTTTAACAAGAGATCCAAAGAAGGATTCAGAGGCCAGTGCTTACAGACAGTTTTTCAGACAGTGGAAGGGAGCTGGTTCAACCTTCCAGAAACCTTCCAAGCCCAGCCAACAAAGCTCCTAAGGCTTCAGATAAGTCCTTCTGAAGGTGTCTCCACTTAACCCTCTCGAGTAGGAACAAGACTAGCCCAATTCGGGGGGGTTTGGGTGGACAAATTACAGGATGCCTGGATTGTAGCCATCATTGATCACGTTATCGTCTCAAGTTCAAAACAAGGCCTCCTCAGACCTTGTTCGCAGAAACTGGGCTTCCTACAGATGTTTGTGAGGCTATGTAGGGGAGCTGTTGGCAGCAAGGGCCATCCTTCCGGTTCCAAGGCACGAATTGGGGCAAAGGGTGTGTTCCCCTCTGTTTTTGGTCCCTGAGGCTTCAGGGGGTTTCGGAATTCTTACATGAAGGTACCACTATTCAAAATGGAGTCATTGGACTCAGGAGACTGGATGGTTTCCATCGATCTGGCGGGTGAGTATCTTCTTGTTTCCATAGACGCATCTCACCATCGCTTTCTCAGGTTTTCCGTGGAATGCTCTAATTTTCAATTTGAATATCTCCCATTCGGTCTCTGCACGACTCTGAGAATGTTCTCAAAGCTACTGTCTGCTGTCATTGCGACTCTCAGGGTCAAGGGAGTGCAAATATTCCATTATCTAGACGACATGCTACTTCTGGGTCCGTCAAATGAGCTCCTTCTACTTCATGTGAATTTCACCTGTAAAACACTAGCTCGTTTCGGTTGGTTGTTCAACTCTCGGAAGAGCCAGATGCATCCGACCCAAATGTTGGAGTATTTAGGAGTACAATTCCACACGGATCAGGGTGGTGTTTCTCTTCTTCAGAGGAAAGTTCAGGAGATTCAGTCTGAGACAAAAGCAGTGATAGCCAGGCCTTCTATGATGGTGAAGGAATGCATGCAGTATCTGGGGGTTCTATCAGCCACAGTTCCAGTAGTCCCGTGGGTCAGGAGGCGCAGAAGGAGGTTTCAATGCAACTTTCTTCTTCAGTGGGATCGTCACTCCTTTTTGCAAAAAATCTATCTGCCAATTCCGATAATCTGGTCCCTGGTTTGGTGGTCAGTTGCTCACAATCTTTCCCGCGGAGTTCCATTGAAGGCCTCAGAACCAATAGTGGTGATGACCAATGCCGGTCTGGCAGGCTGTGGGGCACACTGCCTGGGACAGTAGGTTCAAGGCCAATGGAACTTTTGTGGGGCGAAGAGTTAAAAATTTCCTGGGATTGGATGCTGTCAGACGCGCTCTCTTTGCGTTCCAACCTATGTTGCGAGGTCGAGCTGTCAAGAGTCTTTGAACAACTACGGTGGCTTATGTGTCTCATCAAGGGGGCACAAGAAGTCGCCCTCTCCTTCAGGTGGCATGTCCATCTTCCTATGCGCAGAGAAGATTCTTGGCTCTCTTACTTTATCTTATCTCCCAGAGCCTGGGAATGTTTTAGCAGATCACTTGAGTCGAGGCTTTGAGGATCACAACGAATGGGGCCTCAATCGATAGATCTTATGGCATTTGAGGAGAATTGTCAACTGCCTTGCTTCTCCTCCCAGGCCTGGCATCCACAGGCTTTGGGTCGGGGTGCTCTGTCCAGGTCTTGGAAATTCCCCTTGGTGTATGTGTTCCTGCCGCTTCCATTGGCTCTCAAAATCCTGCTGAAGATTCAGAGAGAAAGGATCACAGCAATAGTAGTCTTACCTTACTGGCTCAGGAAGCCAGTAAGTTCCCTCTGGCTTGGAGGATAAAGTTGGGCTCACCAATCCCACTGCCTCCTTGTCAAAATCTCCTTTTGCGGAGTGGGGCCTGACACCCGAACCGCAGGAGGATGAAGTTAATAACTTGAAAGTGAGAGGGAGGCTTTAACTGGCTTGGGTCTCTCGGGCAGTGTAGTGGAGACATTATTACAGGCTCGTAAGAGGTCCACGAATGTAACCTAATACCAGATCTGGAATACTACAGAAAGGGTTTGGTACCTTGGATCTCCTTCGGTATCTAACATTTAGGTGTTCCTGCAGAGTGGTCTCTATGGGTTAGCTTATAATTCCCTGAAGGGTCAAATCCCCGCTTTGTCGGCTATGTCATGTACAAGATATGCTCTACATCCATTGGTGATCGAATTTTTAGGGGCAGCCATAGAAATTAGACGTCCATTGAAATCGTTTTTTCCAAAAGAGGACTTAACACTAGTCTTGGGAACATCGCTGGTTCCTCCGTTTTATCAAGCTTTCTCTTGTTCATTATTTCTTTTAACAATTCTTTGTTTTTTACTAGCCGTTGCCTCGGCCAGAAGAGTCTCCGAGTTGTGCGCCTTCTCATCTAAAGAACCATATTGTTTGGTGCTCCCAGACAAGATCGTCCTTGGGCCGATACCAAGATTACTACCTAAGGTTACCATATAATTTCGTAGGAACTGGGAGGTCATTCTCCCAGCCTTTCCGGCGGATACAGCTGATGAGTGGAGTAGGCTAGACCTGGCCTCTGCGGTTTCAACCTACCTGGAATGGACTAAAAGCAGATCAGCTGTAGTTTTTCCCAATGGGGCCTAAAAGGTTATGCAGGCAACATCCAGAGTTGTGTCTTCCTGATTTGTCAAAGACCATACATATTGCATACAATACGCTGGGCCTTCCTCCTCCTTCAGAGATCAAAGCACATTCAATGAGGGGTATGGCAGCATCCTGGGCAGCATACGTAAAGGTCGCCCCTGAAGTAGTTTGCAGAGCAGCAAGCTGGAGCGCGCCCAACACCTATTTATTTATTAGGCATTACAGGCTTAATTTGGCTTGTCCACCTGAGGAAACATTTGGCTCTATGGTTATTACGGCGGCTGTTGCCCATTAAAAACTTGAGTAGCATTGCATTGAGGGTTTGGCTTATTTTTGTCTTCCCTCCCTTTTTAATGTTGCTTGGTACATCCCATAGTAGGCTGACATGGGGAGGTCCAGGAATAGGGAAAATTGTTGTCCATACATACCGTAATTTTCCTTTCCTGGATCCTCCCCATGTCAGCCGGAGGATTCCCACCCAGTTTATCCGTCGCGAGGCGGGTATTTTGGAACACTGGTGTGGGCAGACAGCCGCCCTTTATGGGCTAGGAAAAAGGTGGTCCTGGAGGGGTCAGAGGGGGCAGAGCTGACCCATAGTAGGCTGACATGGGGAGGATCCAGGAAAGGAAAATTACGGTAAGTATGGACAACAATTTTCCCTAATCTGGACCCAGGGATAGGAAATCCATCCATCCAGGCACAGTGACAGAGGGGAGAGGAATCTGACATTTCCAGTTTATTTGCGGTTAACCCTTTACCGCAAGGTAAGGGTCCACTACCTACCTGAGTGTAAATCCACACGAAGAGGAGAAATCCCCACTGCTAGAGACACCCCCACTATTATAAGCACATGCCCAATATCTGCATATTTTGCACACCTGTATGCGCGTTCACTGGAAGAAGAAAAATCGCACAATAGACTCTCAACTGCATTTGTTTTGCATCTTATGGACTTGCATCCTTTTATGGACTTGCATCCTGAATTTGCACCAATGTATACGCTATTACTGTGTTAGATGTTTGCACCGTACAATCTGCACAGACCGTTTAGCATCTCCATATCTGCACTTTATTGTTCTTAGTGCTTAATTCTCGCATTCTGCACTGTACTGCTACCAGCACAATTGGATTATTATTCTCATATCACCTATCACACATCCTTAGTGTGATTGCATCAATCTCATTATTTGCACTTTACCGTGCAGTTTGCACCCATCATTTTGTGCACTTTCACATTAGCACCTTTGCAATTATTTTCACGCACTGTGATATACTGCTCGTTTGCACATTTTTATATTCTTCTGCACCTTATTTTATTGCTATCACGTTTTTTATATATAAATATATTTTATTCTTTTTCTAATTTGTGTTATTAGCTATTTTAAGCATTTGCACTTATTTGACATTATATATTTATTTACTTTATGACAGTAGTAATTTATACACTGTGTTTACACATTCCTTTTGACTGCTACCTTTAGCAGCACAGTCCCGAGATTGGACTATTATTGGAGTAATACCACCGGGAATAGACTTTGCTGGAGACAGTCTCCCACCTAGGTGTCTCATTTATACACTGCTATTTAGCAGCAGATACTTACCTTTATACTGCTACCTTTAGCAGGAGTTTCTTATATCCTCCTGGGAACAGCGCAACATCACTCCTTTTACCATTTATAGCCGGCCAATGCCTCTCTTTCTTTGCAAGATGTTAATAAAGTCACAGTAAACTCTGATTGATTTTGAGTTTGTAGTCTGGAGCGCTCACCTGAGAACTAGAAGCTCCATCAGGATGAAGCATCTCCTTTTCGGTAAGAATTGTCTGGGGGTCTTCATCTGAGAGCTGGAGGCTGTGTCAGGATGAACGAACTCCTTTTTGGTGGTAATTGTCTGGAGCACTCACCTGGGAGCTAGAAGAGCCATCAGAATGAAGCGTCTCCTTTTCGGTAAGAATTGTCTGGAGTCTTCATCTGAGAGCTGGAGGCTGTGTCAGGATGAACGAACTCCTTTTTGGTGGTAATTGTCTGGAGCACTCGCCTGGGAGCTAGAAGAGCCATCAGGATGAAGCGTCTCCTTTTCGGTAAGAATTGTCTGGAGTCCTCACCTGAGAGCTGGAGGCTGTGTCAGGATGAACGAACTCCTTTTTGGTGGTAATTGTCTGGAGCACTCACCTGGGAGCTAGAAGAGCCATCAGAATGAAGCGTCTCCTTTTCGGTAAGAATTGTCTGGAGTCTTCATCTGAGAGCTGGAGGCTGTGTCAGGATGAACGAACTCCTTTTTGGTGGTAATTGTCTGGAGCACTCACCTGGGAGCTAGAAGAGCCATCAGGATGAAGCGTCTCCTTTTCGGTAAGAATTGTCTGGAGTCCTCACCTGAGAGCTGGAGGCTGTGTCAGGATGAACGAACTCCTTTTTGGTGGTAATTGTCTGGAGCACTCGCCTGGGAGCTAGAAGAGCCATCAGGATGAAGCGTCTCCTTTTCGGTAAGAATTGTCTGGAGTCTTCACCTGAGAGCTGGAGGCTGCGTCACGATGAATGGACTCCTTTTCGGTGGTAATTGTCTTAAGTATATTTTTTCTAAGCATTATCTACTAGAAGGCCTGATTCACACCTATGCATTTTAAGTGCTTTTTGCATTTTGCAGATTAGCACTACAGAACTTGTTCTATAGGAAACCATTTGAAAAACGGGCTGTCTTATACGAAATGGTGGTAGCTGCCAACACATCAGATAATCTGTAAATAAGTGAACGAATAAAGTAATATAGTGCAGCACTAATGATAGTGGAATAAACAGTGACATTTTTCCAATCAAAAATGAATATACAGGCATACCCCATGTAGTATATAAATGTGCAAATCATATGTACCCCACAAAAATTATAATACACAACAATGGTGATAAAATTGCATAAACCAACAGTGTTAGTGCATATAAGGTGCATATAGTCCATATAATAATGGCAATAATTAACCCAATTTTTCTCCTTTTGCCATATGTTACACTGAGAGGAACGGCTCATGAATTTCGGTTACTATATCTAAGGTGGATACTCATTAATGTCAATATTGTAACGGATCCCTACCAGATTGGTTTATATTGGAAGTCGTGGTTGCTGTACCTCTCCTTGGGTGTGTTACACCAAAAGCTCGGTTCACTCATCAGGCATACGCCTAGTTGGGTTCAACCTATTTGGTAAGCCTCTTTCCTCACGGTGGTGGATTATCTACAGACAACCAGTTCACACAGATTCACAGTCCCGTTATTTATCGCCATTATTATATGGACTATATGCACCTTATATGCACTAACACTGTTGGTTTATGCAATTTTATCACCATTGTGTATTATCATTTTTGCACATTTATATACTATATTAATTTTTGATTGGAAAAATTGCACTGTTTATTCCACTATCATTAGCGCTGCACTATATTACTTTATTTGTTAACCATATTAAATGGACTGTAGTGCAAATCTGAAAAATGCAAAAAGCTGTAAAAATGCATAGGTGTGAATCAGGCCTAAGCAGAAAAAAGCACAAAAATATACATATTGTTATACGTTACCCAATGTTGTTTTCAGGGCACCTGAAATAGAAGGATGTTATACTATACATACACAAAAATCACGTGGGGGTTTCCATTTTCATCAAGCCCCAGGTTAATGGTCAAGCACACAATGTCTTCTTGTGCAATAACTGCCCGGCACAAGGGACAAGTTGGGTGTAGTTGTAGCCACTGGTGGATGCATGCAAAATGGAAACTGTGATTGCAAGGTAATGTTCGTGAATCCTCTGCAGCATACTCACTAAGGCAGATGGCACAGGTAGGCTGCACCACTGCCGGTGGTCCCTGTGGTGGCGCTGGGTGTTGTCTGTCTGCGGCCGCCTCCCGTCTCCTCCGAAGCTGTCCTCTTGTTCGGTGGGCGATCGGACTCCCTTCACCATGCCGTGATCGCCACCCGCAGGACCGACGCCGTGAAGGTCGTGGCATGGTGGTGACGACTGATGCAGGTGTACCTGGAAAGAAAACTAAAAATGTTTAGTAGAGATAATACTAATATATACAATAGCAAAATATTTGAATAAAAAAACGCTGATAATCGCAGGAGACACAATTCCTACAATGTGACTCGGTCAGCTCCCAATGCAGGAATGTTTTGAAACAACTAAACTCCGGTAAGAACCGGTTTGCAACTATGACATCACACACCTCATCACAGCTGCCAAATTTTAGGCCTAGAAACTGACTGGGAATACCTCGGTCATGTAACACTGTAGCCAAATACATTTTATATAACTTTTTTGATTTTACATATAATTAAACTGTACTTTTTAGTGACTGGGTATGCTGAATATACTTCTCAGTATCTGTACTTATTCTGTAGGTATGGACTCTCCACAGTACCACTTCTTTTGTCCCGTATGCTGGGTGTTTTTTCCAGTATCATACTTACCTAGGTGGATGCTGCATCTGTACCCCCGGAGCCTCTACACGGAGAACCGAGCGATCGAACACTGTTGATCACTCGGTTCTTACAGTTCCGTAGGTAGAGAGTTGCAGACTGTCAGTCAAAGCTCTCTGCTCTGCCCCCCTCTCGCTTACTGGAGGCTGTAAGTGGCTCGCTGAGAGGCTGAGCTGGGTGTCGGTCTAGGGACCTGGTGGATCCTGATTACCATTGTCGTGATGATGCGGACCCTGGACCGACTTCTGTGATGTCAGCAGAGAGCAGACTTGGCTGTACTTATCCTTTAAAGCTGGTTTCTCCCCCTCTCCTACCCACCAGCTTTCAGCTGCTGGTGGGAGAGCAGGGCCGGTCCGTCCCGGGGTCCTTCTGCCCACAAGCACAAGCATCACACACGCTCTGTTCTCCACCCGGGCGGCGCGGCTGCACACTGTCCTCTCCAGCTGCCGCCCGGGTGGTTTTAATTAGCCTAGTGGTGGGGGGGTGGTTTGTCTAGGGGGGGGTCTATACCAATGTGGGGGGGGGAGGGGTAGTTTGTCTAGGGGGGGTCTATACTAATGTGGGGGGGGGGGGTTGTCCTGGGGGGTCTATACTAATGTGGAGGGGTTGTCCTGGGGGGTCTATACTAATGTGGGGGGGGTGGTTTGTCCTGGGGGGGGGGGTCTATACTAATGTGGGGGGGTTTGTCCTGGGGGGTCTATACTAATGTGGGGGGGGGGGGGGTTTGTCCTGGGGGGTCTATATCAATGTGGGGTGGGGGGGTTTGTCCTGGGGGGTCTATACTAATGTGGGGGGGTGGTTTGTCCTGGGGGGGGTCTATACCAATGTGGGGGGGTGGTTTGTCCTGGGGGGGTCTATACTAATGTGGGGGGGGTTTGTCCTGGGGGGTCTATACTAATGTGGGGGGGTTGTCCTGGGGGTCTATACTAATGTGGGGGGGTCGTCCTGGGGGTCTATACTAATGTGGGGGGGGGGGTTGTCCTGAGGGGTCTATACTAATGTGGGGGGTTTGTCCTGGGGGGTCTATACTAATGTGGGGGGGTCTGTACTAATGTGGGGGGGGTTGTCCTGGGGGGTCTATACTAATGGAGGGGGTGGTTTGTTCTGGGGGGTCTGTACTAATGGAGGGGGGGGTGGTTTGTTCTGGGGGGTTTGTACTAATGTAGGGGGGAAAGGTTTGTCCTGAGGGGGGTCTATACTGATAAAGGGGGGTGTTTTGTCCTGGGGGTCTATACTGATGGGGGGGGTCTGTCCTGAGGGAGGTATGTATACTTAGTGAAGGGTCTGCACTGACGGAGGGGGGGTCTATACTTAATGGAGTGGGGTCTGTACTGAGGGACGACTATAGTTGGTGGAGGGGGTGATACCATGTTTTACTGCACCAGGTGACACCAACCCTAGTGATGCCACTGCAGCTGCGGGCTCTTATTTCCCCTCTCCCTCACCTCCTCGTGCGCTGCTGTACTAATGAGTGGCGCACTATGTTTCTTCCCCCGCCTTCATAACGGCCAGGGAAGAAAAAACAAAGGAGCAAAGAAAAGGATTGTGGGACATGTGGTCCCAAGGACTGGCAGCCCCACTGTAACACGGAAACTGCAGCCCACACAGCATGCTCAGCTGAATGGGAGAGAGAAAGCCAGGAGCCCGGGAAGGCTTTCAGGGAAGGGCACCCAGGACTCCAGAGGGAGAGGGCAGTGCTGAGAGAACACCATCAGAGAGAGAAAAAGCCACACAGCCTGGCGCCATCCCTGGTGGAGAAAGGAATGGAGTCATTGCAGGAATACAGATCTGGGCTCTACCCAGCGGAGTCGCCACGGGCAATTCAGAGTGAGCTGACTCCTGATCAGAGGACCGTTGTTGCTGTATCGCTGGGTCAGGTGAGAGGGCCGATCGGCCATTATCTGGGAGAGACACAAACATTGCCGGATCCAGGGGGTGCTGATTTCCACCCAGATTTCAGTTGTGCCCCCCCTTGATGTGATGCCCGAGTGGCCATTGATCTCCCCCACTATCACCAAGCCGCGAAACGCGCCGAGAATAGAATAGTTGTGCACCAGTATATAACAGCTCTATCAGCTTTTAATGTTTTTATACTTGTACCTATACACCTGTGACAGGGTTAAAAGCAGGGCTTTTTTTATGCCGGAACTAGGCGGAATGCAGTTCCGGCACCTATGACAGGCAGCCCTCTCTGTATCTCACACTAGCGCTGCACACAGGGCTGCTGCCTTTTGAGATCTTCGGGTCCCAGCACGGCAACATACAGCTGTCTGTGTTGATTCAAGCAGCAGCTTCCATCCCGTCTCTTCTCACATTGTAGCAGAGAGTAGAGGAGCCCTGAAACTTTGCCCCAGCTACAGTTCTTGATGTGAAAAGCCTGCGCATAACACATGGACTGGAGCTCTGGATCGGAAGAGGCAAGGGAGTTCTGAATGAAAAACGGGGAGGGAGAGCGCCCTCCAGAGACTGAGATCACAGTGAGAGGATAACTGTGAAAGAAGGAGGGGGGGGGGGGTGATTGTGCAGCGAGGAGGGGGGGTGGAATCTGGTCCAGAGAGGATAACTGGGAAGGTAGCTTTGTATAGAATTGAGAGCTGCAGAGGGCAGAAGGCAGGTTGTGTAAAATGAGAGCTGTGGAGGTTGGGGGAGGTTGTGTAGAGGTGAGAGCTGTGGATTGGGGTGAGCTTTAGATGGGGGTCCAAGGGGAGCAGAGATAATATGGATGGAGGTGCAGAGGGGAGTTGTGGACTGGGGGGTGTAAGCTGTAGTTAGAGGGGTGCAGACGTGAGATGTTGATGGGGGTGCAGAGTGGAGCTTCATAGTTAGTAAGGTTGAATAAAGACACCAGTCCATCCAGTTCAACCTGAGTGTCTACAATTGTCCCTATCCCTGTACATAGCACACTCACATCACATGTCCCTACCCTCAAGGAGCCCACAATCCAAGGTCCCCATTCATATACTAGGACCAATTTGGACAGAAGCCAATTAACCTATCTGCATGTCTTTGGATTGTGGGAGGAAACCGGAGTACCCGGAGGAAACCCACGCAGGCACAGGGAGAACATGCAAACTCCAGGCAGGTAGTGTCATGGTTGGGATTCGAACCAGTGACGCTTATTACTGCTAGGCGATAGTGCTAACCACTACACTACTGTGCTGCCAGCTGTGGATGAGGGGTGCAGAGGTTGGATGTGGATGGGGGACACAGAGGTAAGCAAAGAGATAAGCAGAAGTGAGGGTTAGATGGTTACTTTTGGGGGGATACTTGAGGGGGAAGACCAGGGAAATTTGCTGGGGAACAGTAAGACCCCTTTCACACTGGGGCGGTGCGGGCATTGGTGGTAAAGCGCTAAAACTAGCAGCGCTTTACAGCGGTTGTAGCAGTGCTTTGGCGCCACTAGCAAGGCGCTTTTAACCCCCAAGAAGGGGTTAAAAAGGGGTCAAAAGCGACCGCTTAGCACTGCTTTTAAGGCGCTTTGTAAGCGGCACCCATTCATTTCAATGGACAGGGGCGGTGGAGGAGTGGTGTATACACCGCTCCCGCACTGCCCCAAAGATGTTGCTTGCATTACTTTTTTTTCCCTGTCCTGCAAGCGCACCGCTCCAGTGTGAAAGCACTCGGACTTTCACACTGGGGCTGCAGTTTACAGGCGCTCTTTTTAGTGCAAAAACGCCTGTAAAGCGCCTCAGTGTGAAAGGGGTCTAAAGCATACAGAGTTAGTGACCAAGAGTACATAATGTATGGCACAGCGTGCAGGGTCCAGTGGTGTGAATTTTGTAATACCTTGTACATTACATACTCAGAACCGCTATACTCTGTGTGCTGTGCTGTATGTTATATATTAACAAACAAAAGAAACAGTAAAGTTAGCCCAATTTTTTTATATAATTTGAAAGATGATGTTACGCCGAGTACATAGATACCAAACATGTCACGCTTTATAATTGCACGCACTCGTGGAATGGTGACAAACTACGGTACCTAAAAAAACTCCATAGGTGATGCCAGTCTGTCCCTAGCCGCCAGAAGTGGCGAATCGTGGTTTGGGTCTCCCGGTGGGACGCGTGGCCAGTTCAGAGCGGCGGGAGGCATTGAATATAAGTACTATCCTGTTTGCTGTTTTTTTTTTTTTGCACCCTGTGTGATATGCACTGCTCACAAATTGCACAATACACACTCCTGAGCCCTGTGTGTTATAAAGTCCTGAGTCCTGTACTTTGTGTTAAACATTCCTGAACCATGTGTGATACACAGTTGTAAGGCCTCACTTATTACAGTTATTTGACGCCACTGTACTTCTCTCCTCTAAGGAAGGTGTGTCTGGGGATGGAGTTTGGGCGTGGTTTGGGCTGGAGTTTGGGCATGGTTGTGGGTGGGGATTTGGGCTGGGAGGGTGAGTTCCTGCACCTATTTTCTGAGAAAAAAAAGCCCCGGTTAAAAGAGGTCATAGGCCATGCAGTCGCTTACTCGCAATATACTTTTACCCAACTGTGACATATGGTGGACTCTAATTGTATCATGTTACTCAATTGTAACCATGTTATTACTTGCTACTACTGATTTAGGAATTGATTTTACATGTTATGTGTATTCCTACCTGTATGTATATGCAATCTGTGTGTGTAAATTAGTTATTTACCCAAATATTAAATTCTCTATCGCCACCATTATACTCATCTCAGCCATTTGCTTCGCTCAAAGTCCCACTCTATGTTCTTTAATTTTAAACTATATGGGCTGGGTGTAACAAGATGTCTGCTGCTGCATTCTAACTAGGCTTACTGAAGGCCGAGTGCAGGGTGTATCAAGATGGGCTCTTGTATACTCACTCTTATCGATTTTAAATGTTATCATGCCAGGCTGCCAGCAATTATTAGTGCTGAATTTCAGTGCCACTGCCTACCAAACAGTTCAACCTATCATTGCCCATAAGTGCCACCTATCAGTGCTGCAAATCAGTGCCCATCAGTCAGTGCCACCTATCAGTATTAAAAAAGTATCCATAATCGGTATCGGCGAGTACTTGAAAAAAGTATTGGTACTTGTACTCAGTCTTAAAATAGTTGTATCGGTGCAACCCTACTGCACAGTAGCACTTCTCTTGTCCTGTATGCTGGGTGTAATTCTCCATAATGCTGTAATTCTTTCTGGTCTCTACAAACATTGGTGTGGCACTAAAAAAGTGTAGCAAACACCGCGCTAATAAGTGCAGAAATTGTTAATATGCCCCAACAAAGCAAATATTGGGGCTAAAAATATAAATCAAAGTGTACAAACATAAAAGATAAAACAATAAATAAAGCCGCGCTAATTGAACATAAGATGTAAAAAGTGTGGATACACACATAAACACGAAAAAATATAAAAACACAATAAATAAAAACGAAAACACCGTGATCCACCACCAGTATAAAGTTGCGCTTACCAGAAGCAAGCTTTAAACACGCCTGTAGTGTGTAGTACACCGGGACAGAAATGGACCATCAGGCATCAGCAACAATCTGGATCTCCTCGGACAGGTTAAACCAGGGGTAGAAATTCCAATGTTGTTTATCACTTGGATCAATCAGGAATGGACACACTCTCCAAGCAAAAGCATCGATCCCAGAACCATTCAACAGCCCATATGAAATATAGGAAGAAAAGGGGATGCTCCCATAGTGTGATACCAAAAATTACGTTTATTTAAAAGAAAAGCAATCCTACTTACATCAAAAGAGAAGTATATAAGCAGGACAAATAAAATCGCCGGCCGGCTTGCAATACACCCGCTCACAACGCGGAACGCGATGACGTCAGTGCGTCAGCCTCCCTACGTCCGTTTCGACCAATCGTCGTCTTCTGGGGAACGGGCGACGCACTGAATCATCGCAACTTTATAGATACAGGTAAACACACCCTGGTGAGAACCATTAATGGCGGGAAAAACCAAATTGACCATGATTTTAACCCTCTCATAGGAAAGACTGAGAATGATAGCCTTATCCATGTGTATTTTTCAACTTGAACAGCATATGAAAAAGCCAAATTGAATGTATACTTGTACAGGTCAAAATGGAAACTATGAATTAAGCTCAAGGCAAAAAATGGCCTGTATCAATGTATATGAGAAATATATAAAAAAATATATAAAAAACTAAAAAACTGAAAATTATCTAAAAAATTATCTAAAAACGGCTAACCCCATCTTGAGGACAAGTATCAGATCACAGCTAGATAAACTGACCGTGTGATACACCACAAGTGGGAAATTACCACGGCTAACCCCATGAAATGGAGCTCTGACGGTGACCAATAGCCCAATAAAAATATGTATATATCTCAGCTGATGCGCTAAAGATTAACTAATAAACATATTAAGAGATTTAATGTAATCAATATGTTATGCGTATATTTGTCACCAAAAGAGGCATAAGAGGCACAAATTACAGAAAGAAAGAAGAAAAAGATCCTCAAAGAAAAAAATCTTCTTTCTTTACATCATAATTAGGCGACAAAAGCAAAAAATCAATAGAGGTCAAAAAGATCAAAAAATGGCCATTGATGTTTCTCACCTCACATTATTATACATCACAATATGTACGCTGTGCAACCAAATGTATTAATCATAGAATTACATCATAAGGACAGTGTAGCAATTAGACCCCCATGGTAGCCATCCAAGTATTCAAAAGTGATTAGGAGAATCAGGAATTGTCGATGAAAGCGTTGACATCAATGTCAACGTTTAACCCAAAAGGGGTATAGCTTTTAATCTTGTGTATCCATGACATCTCTAATCTGGAGATGCCACGCACAAGAGAACCCCCTCTCCAAGGTGCCGTATATATGTCGATTCCCAGAAAGATCGTCTTAGAGGGGTTCTTCATGTGGGCCTCCAAATAATGTCGGGAAACTGGATGTTTAGGGAACCCTCCCAGGATATTGGTGACATGTTCATTCAACCTCACCTTCAGGGGGCGCTTTGTCCTACCGACATATTGGAGCCCACATGGGCACTGGAGTAGATAAACCACCCTCTCGGTGGCACAGGTGATGAAAGGTTTAATTTCAAATTCTGTGCCCGTACTCGTAGAGGTAAACCTATGTGTCCTCCTATGGCTACAGCCACTAAGAGAGCAGATTCTACATTTCCTACATTGGTAAAAACCAGTGAGGTTATCAAAGAAACAAGTTTTAGCAGTGGGCGGGTCTAAGACATTAGGTGCTATTCTGTCTTTCAGAGAAGGGACTCCCTTAAATACTATCTGAGGTGTTTGTGGAAGGACTGTATTGAGGGTAGTGTCACTGGTAAGGATGTGCCAGTGTTTTTTAATCATTTTACCTATGTTCCTATGTTGAATAGAATAGGAAGTGATAAAAGGGACCATAGCCAAACCCCTATCTTTAGTAGGCTTCTCTTTGAGTAGGTCTGCTCTATCAATACTAGACACCTCATGAAGTACAGCCATAAGGGAGGAGATGTTATAGCCCTTCTCTAGGAACCGCTTGGTAAGAATCTCCGCCTGAGAAGAAAATTCAGTAGGATCTGAACAGTTCCTTTTTAGTCTCAGGTATTGACTCTTGGGTACAGACTTGAGCCAAGACTCGTGATGGCAACTTCCTAAGGGAATGTATGAGTTGCGGTCAGTATCCTTAAAGTGGGTTGCAGTAGTAATTGCACCACTGTTAACCCTTATTACCAGATCCAAGAAGTTGATGGAACTTTGGCTGGCCTCATAGTTGAGGGCAATTCCCCTCTGGTTAGCATTTAACTCAGCAAGGAAGATGTCTAGATCTACCTTGCTGCCATCCCACAGGAGGAGGATGTCGTCTATATACCTTGCCCATAGAACCACCTGTGGTCTATCTCGGGCATAGACGACATCCTCCTCCCATAGGGCCATGAATATAGGATGGCTGGGTGTAATTCTCCATAATGCTGTAATTCTTTCTGGTCTCTACAAACATTGGTGTGGCACTAACTGCTTTCTTATGTTTTTGGAATTTTTACAGGACCCTCATGGAAGGAGGATTGCTGTGCCATATGAGACCATCCCCTCTGAAGCTAGTTGGCATGATTACCTGAATGGGTCACTTGCAACATTTGATATTAAAACAGAAGATCTACTACATCTTACACAAGAACATAGATTGTAAGCTGTCTGGTATAGGGAAATGGTGGGTCACATTACAGGGTTGTCTGTATGATTGTGGGGTGCATATATTGTAGGGTACCCCTTACGATGGGAACAGATGGGGAATCGTATATTGCAGGTTGTTGGGTACAGGTGCCGATTGTAGAGGGAGTCACAGTTTGATCCTTAAAGTGGTTGTAAACCCTTACAGACCACTTTTACCTACATGTAAGCCTAGATTAAGGCTTACCTGTAGGTGCAAGAAATATCTCCTAAACCTACACAGTTTAGGAGATATTTGCAAAAGACAGGCACCGATGTCTACGGACTGAGCGTGCTGTTGCTAACGGCGATTACGCCGTTAGTGGCGGCTCCCGCGCGCGTGGGAGTGACGTCGTCGCTGCTCTGGCCAATCCCAGCGCCGGAGCCGCGATACCCGGAAGGAAGATGGACGCTTTGTGGAAGAGGTGACATCGCTTTCTCCTGTGTCAGGTAAGGCCCCTTTCACACTGGGGCGGTTTTCAGGCGGTACAGCGCTAAAAATAGCCTGTATACCGCCTGAAAAAACCGGCCCCCTTCACTCCAGTGTGAAAGCCGGCGGGCTTTAACTGGAGCGGTGCGCTAGCAGGACCGCAACAAAAGTCCTGCTAGCAGCATCTTGGAGCGGTGAAGGAGCGGTGTATTTACCGCTCCTATACCGCTCCTACCGCCCGCAAACCGCCGCTGCAGCGGCGCTTTGCGGAGGTTTTTAACCCTTTTGCGGCCGCTAGCGGGGGTTAAAACCACCCGCTAGCGGCCGCATACCGCGGGTAAAACGATGGTAAAGCAGCGCTAAATATAGCGCTGCTTTACCGTCGCCGCCCCGCACCGCCCCAGTGTGAAGCCAGCCTAAGTGACACATAATTGGCTACTATGCGATGCATATAGCCCATTATGCTTTACCTTTGCAGGGAAACAAAGAGGAAGTAAAACCCATCAGGGTTTACTTCCTCTTTAAGAAAGCTAAAAGTGGGGGGGGGGGGGGGTGATCGTCAGATTAGGGGTGCTCATTACGAGATACATAAAGTGATGACAGGCCTTTACCGTTATTGATAGCCTCAGTAATGCAAAAATGTTTACTAAAATTGTATTACTGTCTTTTGTAAAACTAATAAAAACGATTGAAGCAGAAAAAGACCAAGTAGTCCATCTCTTATTTTTTTTAAGTTTATAGATCTAGGTTTGTCCCAAGCATGTTTGAAGCCATTGCCTGTTGACTGTGTCACTACCTCTGCTGGTAGTTTATTCCAAGCATCAACTACCCCTTTAGTAAAATTATAGTTTATAATATTAGTTTTGAACCTTCCTCCAGTTAGTTTGAGGTCATGTCCCAGTGTTCTTGATTTTGGTTTTATATTGAAAAGAAAAAAAACTGCCCTTCTGAACCTTGTTCACCCCCTTGATGTATTTAACCACTTAAAGCAGAGTTCCACCCAAAAAATGGAACTTCCGCTTTTTGGAATCCCCCCCCCCCCCCTCCGGTGTCACATTTGACACCTTTCAGGGGGCAGGAGGGAACAGATACCTGTCTAATAAAGGTATTTGCTCCCACTTCCGGGCATAGATCACGGTGACCTACGCCATGTTCGGCGCCTACTCTGTCCCCCCCACCCCTGCTGTCTTCTGGGAAACACACAGGTTCCAGAAGACAGCAGGGACCAGTGGGAATGCGCAGTGCGACTCGCGCATGCGCAGTAGGGAACCAGGAGATGAAGCCGCAAGGGTTCACTTCCTGATTCCCTTAGCGAAGATGGCGGCAGCAGCCGAGATCCGGTGGATAGATCGGCTTCGGCTGCCGACATCGCGGGCGCCCTGGACAGGTAAGTGTCCATATATTAAAATTCTGCAGCTGCAGCGTTTGTAGCTGCTGGCTTTTAATTTTTTTTTATTTTTATTTTTTTCGGCAGAACTTCGCTTTAGGACCCAGCCTCTTTTCCAGACTTTTTTTCAGAGAAGTTACAAACAAATTTTTGGTAGTAAATTACTTTTTTTTCTAATACTCTAGAGAATAAAATGTCATTGCAATACTTTATGTCACACTGTATTTGCACAGCGGTCTTACAAGCGCACTTTTTCTGGAAAAAAAATTTTGAATTAAAAAATAAGACAACAGTAAAGTTAGCCCAATGTTTTCTTATATTGTGAAAGATAATGTTTCGCCGAGTAAATTGATACCCAACATGTCACACTTCAAAATTGCACCCGCTCGTGGAATGGCGACAAACTTTTACCCTTGAAAATCTCCATAGACGAGGTTTAAAAAAAACTCTACAGGTTGCATGTTTTGAGCTACAGAGGAGGTCTATAGCTAGAATTATTGCTCTCGCTCTAACAATCGCGGCAATACCTCACATGTGTAGTTTGAACACCGTTTTCATATGTGGGCGCTGCCACGTATGCATTTTTTTTTCTTATTTTACTTTATTTTGACACTGTTTTTGAAAAACATAATTTGGGTCACTTTTATTCCTATTACAAGGAATGTAAACATCCCTTGTATAAAAAAAAAAAAAAGCATGACAGGTCCTCTTAAATATGAGATCTGGGGTCAAAAAGACCTCAGATCTCATATTTGGACTGAAATGCAATAAAAAAAAAAAAAAAAAGAAAAAAAAGGACCTTTAAGAGCTATGGGCGGAAGTGATCTTTTGACATTGCTTCCGCCCTGCTATGGTATGGAGACGGGTGGGGGGCCATCTTCCCCTCACTCGTCTCCATACCCAGCACGAGAGAGGAACCAATGCCTCCATCACTACTGATGGCTCTGGTAAGCGGCGGGAGGGGGCCCGGATCGCTCACTGAAGAGATGGATACCTGGGTTATGGCAGCTAGCTGCTGCCATAATAGAGATATCCCTCTTTAAAGTGCCGACGTATATACAGTGGAACCTCGGATTACGAGCATAATCCATTCCAGGAGAATGCTTGTAATCCAAAGCACTCGCATATCAAAGCGAGTTTCCCCATAGAAGTCAATGGAAACGAAAATAATTTGTTCCGCATTGACTTCAATGCATGCAATACCGCATGTGGCCAGAGGTGGGGGGGGGGGGGGGCGCGGGAGAGCCTCGGATACACCCGAGGACAGCTCGGCTGAATTCGGAAAGGCTCAGGAACGGAGTATTTCCGAGGTTTTCCGAATGGTTCGGTTCGGCTCCCCCCCACCTCACGCCAAAAGCGTTACTGCACACCGCTTTGGCTTGAATCCTGCTCATTTTGCGGGACAACACTCACAAACCGAGTCAGGATTTTTTAGAATACAGTGCTCGTAATGCGTAACGCTCGTTAACCACGTTACTAGCAATCCGAGGGTCCACTGTATACAGTGGGCGGTCCGAAAGTGGTTAAAGGTTTTAGGCCGGCTTCACATATGTGGGGGTTTCCCTGCACCCAAATTGCATGACATGCGAGTGTGAGCGGCTCTCAATGTATCCAGTTCTCACAGGTCCGGGGCGGACGGGGAGGCTCCTGTGCATGTTTGGGTCCGGTTCAGGCGCAAATTCGGGGAAAAGTTTGCATCTAATTTCGGTGAAGAGGCACAAACCCAGAGCCGCACATATGTGAATCCGGCCTCAATCATGTCTCCCCTTTCCCTTCTTTCCTCCAGACTGTACATATTAAGTTCCTGAAGTCGCTCTCGATATGTTTTATCTCCCAAATCTTTCACCATTTTTGTTTCCCGTCTCTGGACTATCTTATCGATATTTTACAGTTGGTATGTTTGCGGATGGTCAGGAGGAGGAGCAGGAGTCACAGACTGCCCAGAATTTAGGATGGAGATGGAGTCCCAGATAGCCAGATGGTCCCCAGTGACCTCCTGAGTGCCTTGTGAAGTCACCTAAGAGACGAGGTGGGGGGCATTTCACTGATTACGACAATGAAGCCTCTTGTCCTCACAATAAACCAAATTTATCTCTGCTAAAGACCAATTTATTCAGTTGAAATTTCTACCTAGGATTAACTATACCCCAGAGTTTGCATTGCATCAACCCTACCATCTCCCCTATCTGCAGCAGATATCAGACTGAGATAGGCACCTTTTATTACATGGCGTGGAGTTGTCCTTAAATCCCAAATTGGGGAACGGCAGTGGTCACCTTGATCTACAGGAAGCAGCTCCAAGCAGCAGATTCCATTGATCTGCTTCTTACCTTTAGTTCCCCTATGGCTCCTCTTCTGTTTAGCAGAGACCACCTGCACACATGCTGACTGTAAGGGGTGGGCAGCAGGTGGGTGCAAGCTGAGTGGCTCACCCATGGGTGGACTCAACTGAGTCACTCGGCTGCATCTGTCCTTTACAGCAGGGGTGCCCAACCTTTTGAAGCGCGAGGGCCACTTAAGCGACTTGGTAACTGGTCGCGGGATACAATAAGTGGAGCGGACAGAATACAGATCCGTGTCCGCTCTGTATATGCAGAGCGGACATGGACACAGCCCACTCTACTCTGTGGGCCCCCCTATCCGATCCAACCAGATGGAAGGGGACGGATCCCCTTCTGTTTTTTTTTTTTTTTTTTAATGGATCGGATTGGAGGTAAGTGGGTGTTAACATCTGCCGCTCCATAGAGGTGAATGGAGGGTCCGCGTGGGTTGAACCGATCATGTGAAGGGGGGCCCGAGGGCTCTTTCACACGGGGTGGATCAGTGCAGATCCGCCCCGTTGATATCTGCTTGCTCAGCGGGGATCGCTGGAGCGATCTCTGCTGAGCAGGAAGATGACAGGTCCGTCTCTGAACTCCGTGCAGGGACGGACCTGTCACAGCGCCGCTCTCCCCTATGGTAGATCGGGTGACGACGGACCGTAGAGTCCGTCGTCATCCGATCTGCTCTGCAGACGGATGGAAAAATAGGGTTTTCCTCCGTCTGCAGAAACGGACCATAGCGGGCACGGACGAGGTCGGGTGTCAGCGGATGTTCATCCGCTGACACCCGCTATCCCATAGGGATACAGCTATCCCATAGGGATACATTTATGTACGTTTACGGACCGTCCGTGTGAAAGAGCCCCAAGGCTGCTTTCACACTGATGTGCAGCAGTTTACCTGCACTGCGGGCGCAGTACAGTGCACCTGTGGCTTTCTTGCAGATTAGCTGCACTTTGCCATAAATGTCTATTATATCCTGCAGGTGTGGTCCTTGAAAAGCCAAGAAAAAAACTAAACATATATGTGTCAAAACACTTTTTTTTAAAGAGCTTACATCGGTACAAAATATTTTATATAACATAATAAATTATAAAATGACTTCCAGCATTTCAAACAGATACACCAAAGAATAAACTGCAAGGAATATTCCGAACCAGAACAAAATACAAAAATATATATATTTTTTTTCCATAAAGTTTTATTGCAAGAATATAAAATCACAATACAATGTCATGTCGGTAGGAATACATAAACTTATTACATATACAAAAAAAATGCGTTTTAATACTGTTCAAGGTACAATATCAGTATGTTTATGAATCTCGTCTGAGCAATTGATTAGAAGTATAAATTATTCTATACAATCAAAAATATTTATATATTTTTTTTTCAATAAATTCTAAGCCCTAAAGCAGGCCATACATTCAGCGCTGTCCCACAATCAGCTGTAAGCAGTAGCACACTGTAAAATAAAGGAACCAACCTACAAACAAGAAGGTGTAGTAGGGGGTTAGAATGTGGCTGGCCGAATGAGGAAGATAAGGTTTTAGAATTATCAGAATCCACACCCACGTGTGGACCTGCTTTGCTGAAATATGAAAAAAATAAAAAAAAAGTGTGTCTGTATGTATACATTATATATATATATATATATATATATATATATACACATATACATATACATATACACACACACACATACACACACTGTCAAAAATAAAAAAGTCTATAAAAGGAATACCTGCAAACGAGTACTTACCTACCCACACTCTGAGCACTCACATCAGAATACCACTTTGTTTAAAGGATAAGTTCACCTTTAAAAAAATAAATGCACACTTTTTTGCAAGTAAAAAAATGTGCATTTATTTTCTAGGAGCCTGGCAATCGTTGCACCAGCGATCAGCAGATCATGGGTGCAATGCAGGGCTCCTGCAGTCTGTCAGTGTAAGCTGTCTGCCAGATACACACTGACAGGAAGACTCAATGAACTACCAGAACGCTCAACAGCACCGTGATAGTTCATGGACAAGGTTGTCAAGACTTCTAGTTCATTCACAGAACGCCATTGAATGACGTGGCCGCGTCTCTTTCCAATAAGTGATAGCTGGTACTAGGAACTTCTCCCCGTACTGACGTCACACAGAGGCAGCGGATCGCCAAGTGGCTGCAGGAGCGGGAACATGTAACATGTTCATAAAGGTGAACTTCTCCTTTAATCTCAGCTTGTGCTTACAAGGGTAAAGCAGCCCATTCATTAGAATAAGCTGCTGTACCTGCGTTTCCTACAGGGAATGCAGCCACATGGAGCTCTATGGTGCTTTTGCACTATGCAGTTTCATGCACCCGAATATATGCTGCAATTTCTGATGTGTGGGGTGCCATTGAGAATTAACAGCACCCTTGTGTATTGCAAAAGAGGAGCGTGTTTTGGCTACGAGTGAGGGAATGTGTTCAGTTTACACTCTCCTATACTCCATAGCACACTCCATGCGTCCTCATATACTCTCCTATACACTATAGCATACTCCATGAATGCCCCATACACCATAGCGCACTCCATGCATGCCCCATACACCATAGCGCACTCCATGCATGCCCCGTACACTCTCCTATATTCCATAGCACACTCCATGCATCCTCATACACTCTCCTATACACTATAGCACACTCCATGCATCCTCATTCAATCTCCTATACTCCATAGCACACTCCATGCATGCCCCATACACTCTCCTATACACTATAGCGCACTCCATGCATCCCCCATACACCATAGCGCACTCCATGCATCCCCCATACACTCTCCTATACACTATAGCGCACTCCATGCATGCCCCGTACACTCTCCTATACACTATAGCATACTCCATGAATGCCCCATACACCATAGCGCACTCCATACATCCCCCATACACTCTCCTATACACTATAGCGCACTCCATGCATGCCCCATACACTCTCCTATATTCCATAGCGCACTCCATGCATCCTCATACACTCTCCTATACACCACAGCGCACTCCATGCATGCCCCATACACCATAGCACACTCCATGCATGCCCCGTACACTCTCCTATATTCCATAGCACACTCCATGCATCCTCATACACTCTCCTATACACCACAGCGCACTCCATGCATGCCCCATACACCATAGCACACTCCATGCATCCTCATTCAATCTCCTATACTCCATAGCACACTCCATGCATGCCCCATACACTCTCCTATACACCATAGCGCACTCCATGCATCCCCCATACACTCTCCTATACACTATAGCGCACTCCATGCATGCCCCATACACTGTCTAATACATCATAGCGCACTCCATGCATCCTCATACACGCTCAATGCATCCCCATACACCATAGCACACTAGTAGTAGTAGTTTAAAGAGCAAAAATCCACAGAACATCAAATTAGAACTAAAGGCACATTTTTTTTTCTTCATTTTGGATAGAGTAAGGGAGTATTTGTTTCCCATCTGTGAGCAGTTTGGGAGATTTCGCTTCACTTCCTGTCACAGCCAAAACAGCAAGTGAGAGGAAATCCCTCCAAAGTAAGTGAATCCCTGGTTGTCACCAGAACTAGTGTCCCCATTGGAAGATTTTCCCTATATTCTTGTTCTGGTGGCAGCTCCAATTGTTTTATTTAATCTTTGGTTTTAGACGGCTTTCACACCAAGCCGTGGCCGGCGGTAAAGCGGCGCTATTTTAGCGCCGCTTTACTGTCGTTTTAGCTGCGTTATTCGCCCGCTAGGGGGCGGTGGTTTTAACCCCCCGCTAGCGCCCGAAAAGGGGTTAAATCCTGATTTCGATGGGGAGCAGCGGTGGAATAAATATTTTATATCACGTTGTACTTGCGCAGCGGTCTTTCAAATGCAATTTTTTGGGGAAAAAAAACACACTTTAATGAATAAAAAAAAAAATAAAACATTAATGCCTCTTGTTCCAATATTAGAACAGTAGTGATTTGGGAGTTATTGATATCCTACAGCTTTCGTTAACATATGAATTTTATGCGCAAATAAAAAAAATCATTTCAACCTTAGGCATAAATGGGCTAAGCAGTTACAGAAACAGTTTCTTTCCATTTTGGGATAAAGTTGCAGGGAACTGCTTGTGATTTTGAACAGGAATCGCACCGCATCTCGCAGCACCTTACATCCGCCTGTCACTCAGCCACAGACAGAGCGGACGTACTCCATTCGGGCTGCTGTGTCTGTCCGTGGCTGAGTGACAGGCACAGCCGGGAGATCGCCCTGCACTCGCGGGTGTCCAAATGCGGGAGACTTGAGATGTCTGTAATATGAGATGAGACTGAAGGAGCAAGAGGAAGAGGGGGACATGGTATGGGATGGCCAGTGGTCAGGCTGGGGGGGGGGGGGCCCAGGCGTAACTAGAATCTTCAGGGCCCCGATGCAAGAAACCATGAAGGGCCCCCACCAGGGATGTTGCTAGGTCTATAAAAGATCTCGGGCTAGAGCCCATAGCAGCGAAGTAAAGAAAGTCATACACTTGGGCGGGCATACACACACACATATAATATATATATATATATATATATATATATATATATATATATATATATATATATATATATATATATATATATATATATATATATATATATATCTCTATCATTACATATCTGAGTACGGGTCCCCCACTTACATAAGGGTCCCCAAAGAGCCCCCCTTCTTACATCAGGGTCCCCAGAGAGCCCCCCTTCTTACATTGGGGTCCCCAGAGAGCCCCCCTTCTTACATCGGGATCCCCAGAGAGCCCCCCTTCTTACATCGGGATCCCCAGAGAGCCCCCCTTCTTACATCGGGATCCCCAGAGAGCCCCCCTTCTTACATCGGGATCCCCAGAGAGCCTCCCTTCTTACATCGGGGTCCCCAGAGAGCCTCCCTTCTTACATCAGGGTCCCCAGAGAGCCTCCCTTCTTACATCAGGGTCCCCAGAGAGCCTCCCTTACATCTGGGTCCCTAGCGAGCCCCCCTTCTTACATCAGGGTCTCCAGAGAGCCTCCCTTACATCAGGGTCCCCAGAGATCTCCCTTACATCTGGGTCCCCAGAGAGCCTCTCTTCTTACATCAGGGTCCCCAGAGAGCCTCTCTTCTTACATCGGGGTCCCCAGAGAGCCTCCCTTCTTACATCAGGGTCTCCAGAGAGCCTCCCTTACATCAGGGTCCCCAGAGATCTCCCCTTACATCTGGGTCCCCAGAGAGCCTCTCTTCTTACATCAGGGTCCCCAGAGAGCCTCTCTTCTTACATCGGGGTCTCCAGAGAGCCCCCCTTCTTACATCAGGGTCTCCAGAGAGCCTCCCTTACATCAGGGTCCCCAGAGAGCCTCCCTTCTTACATCGGGGTCTCCAGAGAGCCTCCCTTACATCAGGGTCTCCAGAGAGCCTCCCTTACATCAGGGTCCCCAGAGATCTCCCTTACATCGGGGTCTCCAGAGAGCCTCCCTTCTTACATCGGGGTCTCCAGAGAGCCTCCCTTACATCAGGGTCTCCAGAGAGCCTCCCTTCTTACATCGGGGTCTCCAGAGAGCCTCCCTTCTTACATCGGGGTCTCCAGAGAGCCTCCCTTACATCAGGGTCCCCAGAGAGCCTCCCTTCTTACATCAGGGTCCCCAGAGAGCCCCGCTTCTTACATCAGGGTCCCCAGAGAGCCCCCCTTCTTACATCGGGGTCCCCAGAGAGCCCCCCTTCTTACATCGGGATCCCCAGAGAGCCCCCCTTCTTACATCGGGTTCCCCAGAGAGCCTCCCTTCTTACATCGGGGTCCCCAGAGAGCCTCCCTTCTTACATCAGGGTCCCCAGAGAGCCTCCCTTCTTACATCAGGGTCCCCAGAGAGCCTCCCTTACATCTGGGTCCCTAGCGAGCCCCCCTTCTTACATCAGGGTCTCCAGAGAGCCTCCCTTACATCAGGGTCCCCAGAGATCTCCCTTACATCTGGGTCCCCAGAGAGCCTCTCTTCTTACATCAGGGTCCCCAGAGAGCCTCTCTTCTTACATCGGGGTCCCCAGAGAGCCTCCCTTCTTACATCAGGGTCTCCAGAGAGCCCCCCTTCTTACATCAGGGTCTCCAGAGAGCCTCCCTTACATCAGGGTCCCCAGAGAGCCTCCCTTCTTACATCGGGGTCTCCAGAGAGCCTCCCTTACATCAGGGTCTCCAGAGAGCCTCCCTTACATCAGGGTCCCCAGAGATCTCCCTTACATCGGGGTCTCCAGAGAGCCTCCCTTCTTACATCGGGGTCTCCAGAGAGCCTCCCTTACATCAGGGTCCCCAGAGAGCCTCCCTTCTTACATCAGGGTCCCCAGAGAGCCCCCCTTCTTACATCTGGGTCCCCAGAGAGCCTCCCTTACATCAGGGTCCCCAGAGAGCCTCAGGCCTAAAGGTGTGTAAGGGGGGGCCACAAAATTACGGCTGCCCTGAAGGTGACATTACTGCTAATGAGACTTACTATCTGTCTGATGAAAAAGCTGTGCGGTGTACTCTCCGCTTAGTCCACTGTATAGCGCTGTGCTGGTGATCTCAGATAAGCCGTGAGAAGACACTCCCTCCGCCTGGCAAGGTACAGTGAAAATGGGCAGTTTGACCAAAAGTTTGACCGTTACGCGCTTGGTATGACGTCATCCGCCCGTCCCTTCACCAATCAGAGCAAGCGCGAGACCACCGCCCCCGCGCATGGGGCGCGAGCACGCACTACGGGCGGAAGTAATGCCGCAGAGGTGGGCATAACCTAAAATGCTTTCCTCTAGTACAGGGGTCTCCAAACCCCGGCCCGCGGGCCACACCCGGCCCGCTTGTATGTTTTATCCGGCCCGCGGCTCTTTCAGATACTGCCGAGCCTGCAGGCACAGAACTGGCGGTCTGCTTGCTCCCGCTCCGCCCGCTGTTCTCAGCAGGAAGTCCGGACAAACATCTGACACAGCCTCACCCCCGCACGCTATGCCACTCGTACGAGTGAAGAATGCAGGCAGGGCAATGTGTGTACCGCTGTCAGAGCGGATACAACGAGGCAGTGGATGAAGAAGCGGTGGGCAGATTCCCATGTGTGCAAGGAGGAGGCGGGGCCCCGCTGTTAGGCAGCTTAGAGGTGTGGGCTGGCTGAGCGTGCTGGAATAGTTTAGCTGGAGGTCTTGTCATGTCTGCCCCAGATTCCCACTCATCTGAAGGAGGAGCTGCCGCATTACTGGAAGGAATTATGTGCAGGACTGGTGATTTGAGCAATTGGTAAACCCAAGGTGTGTGCGATGGTGGAGGGGGGGGGGGGGGTTCTGGGGTGTGTGTTAGGGGAGAGGTATGGGGGGGGGGGGGTGTGATCAGAGTGGAAAGGTATGGGTGTGTGATAAGACTGTGGGTATCTGGGGGTGTAATCAAGGTGGGGGAATCTGGGGGTGAGGGTTGGGGAGAAGTATGTTTGTGGGGGGGGGGGGGTGTGATCAGAGTGGAGCAATATGAGGGGGAGTGATCAGAGTGGGGAGATATGGGGGGTGTAATCAGGGTGGGGGAATATGGGGGTGTGTGTTAGGGGAGAGGTATGTTTGTGTGTGTATGTATGGGAGGGGTGCGATCAGAGTGGAGCAATATGGGGGGGGGGTTGATCAGAGTGGAGAGATATGGGAGGGGGGATCAGAGGGGAGAGATATGGGAGGGGTGCGATCAGAGTGGAGAGATATAGGAGGGGGTTGATATCAGAGTGGAGAGATATGGGAGGGGGGTTGATCAGATTGGAGAGATATGGGAGGGGGTTGATCAGAGTGGAGAGATATGGGAGGGGGTTGATCAGAGTGGAGAGATATGGGAGGGGGTTGATCAGAGTGGAGAGATATGGGAGGGGTGCGATCAGAGTGGAGAGATATAGGAGGGGGTTGATATCAGAGTGGAGAGATATGGGAGGGGGGTTGATCAGATTGGAGAGATATGGGAGGGGGTTGATCAGAGTGGAGAGATATGGGAGGGGGTTGATCAGAGTGGAGAGATATGGGAGGGGGGTTGATCAGAGTGGAGAGATATGGGAGGGGGGTTGATCAGAGTGGAGAGATATGGGAGGGGGGTTGATCAGAGTGGAGAGATATGGGAGGGGGTTGATCAGAGTGGAGAGATATGGGGGGGGGTTTATCAGAGTGGAGAGATATGGGAGGGGGGTTGATCAGAGTGGAGAGATATGGGAGGGGGGTTGATCAGAGTGGAGAGATATGGGAGGGGGGTTGATCAGAGTGGAGAGATATGGGAGGGGGTTGATCAGAGTGGAGAGAAATGTGAGGGGGGTTGATCAGAGTGGAGAGATATGGGAGGGGGGTTGATCAGAGTGGAGAGATATGGGAGGGGGGTTGATCAGAGTGGAGAGATATGGGAGGGGGTTGATCAGAGTGGAGAGATATGGGAGGGGGGTTGATCAGAGTGGAGAGATATGGGAGGGGGTTGATCAGAGTGGAGAGATATGGGAGGGGGGTTTATCAGAGTGGAGAGATATGGGAGGGGGGTTGATCAGAGTGGAGAGATATGGGAGGGGGTTGATCAGAGTGGAGAGATATGGGAGGGGGGGTGATCAGAGTGGAGAGATATGGGAGGGGGGGGGGTGATCAGAGTGGAGAGATATGGGGGGAGGGGGGGTGATCAGAGTGGAGAGATATGGGAGGGGGTTGATCAGAGTGGAGAGATATGGGAGGGGGTTGATCAGAGTGGAGAGATATGGGAGGGGAGGTGATCAGAGTGGAGTGATATGGGAGGGGGTTGATCAGAGTGGAGAGATATGGGAGGGGAGGTGATCAGAGTGGAGAGATATGGGAGGGGGTTGATCAGAGTGGAGAGATATGGGAGGGGGTTGATCAGAGTGGAGAGATATGGGAGGGGGTTGATCAGAGTGGAGAGATATGGGAGGGGGTTGATCAGAGTGGAGAGATATGGGAGGGGAGGTGATCAGAGTGGAGCGATATGGGAGGGGAGGTGATCAGAGTGGAGAGATATGGGAGGGGGTTGATCAGAGTGGAGAGATATGGAAGGGTGATCAGAGTGGAGAGATATGGAAGGGTGATCAGAGTGGAGAGATATGGGAGGGGAGGTGATCAGAGTGGAGAGATATGGGAGGGGGGTTGATCAGAGTGGAGAGATATGGGAGGGGGGTTGATCAGAGTGGAGAGATATGGGAGGGGGGTTGATCAGAGTGGAGAGATATGGGAGGGGGGTTGATCAGAGTGGAGAGATATGGGAGGGGGGTTGATCAGAGTGGAGAGATATGGGAGGGGGGGTTGATCAGAGTGGAGAGATATGGGAGGGGGGTTGATCAGAGTGGAGAGATATGGGAGGGGGGTTTATCAGAGTGGAGAGATATGGGAGGGGGGGTTGATCAGAGTGGAGAGATATGGGAGGGGGGTTGATCAGAGTGGAGAGATATGGGAGGGGGTTGATCAGAGTGGAGAGATATGGGAGGGGGGGTGATCAGAGTGGAGAGATATGGGAGGGGGGGTGATCAGAGTGGAGAGATATGGGAGGGGGGGGTGATCAGAGTGGAGAGATATGGGAGGGGGTTGATCAGAGTGGAGAGATATGGGAGGGGGTTGATCAGAGTGGAGAGATATGGGAGGGGAGGTGATCAGAGTGGAGTGATATGGGAGGGGGTTGATCAGAGTGGAGAGATATGGGAGGGGAGGTGATCAGAGTGGAGAGATATGGGAGGGGGGGTTGATCAGAGTGGAGAGATATGGGAGGGGAGGTGATCAGAGTGGAGAGATATGGGAGGGGGTTGATCAGAGTGGAGAGATATGGGAGGGGGTTGATCAGAGTGGAGAGATATGGGAGGGGGTTGATCAGAGTGGAGAGATATGGGAGGGGAGGTGATCAGAGTGGAGCGATATGGGAGGGGAGGTGATCAGAGTGGAGAGATATGGGAGGGGGTTGATCAGAGTGGAGAGATATGGAAGGGTGATCAGAGTGGAGAGATATGGAAGGGTGATCAGAGTGGAGAGATATGGGAGGGGAGGTGATCAGAGTGGAGAGATATGGGAGGGGGTTGATCAGAGTGGAGAGATATGGGAGGGGGTTGATCAGAGTGGAGAGATATGGAAGGGTGATCAGAGTGGAGAGATATGGAAGGGTGATCAGAGTGGAGAGATATGGGAGGGGAGGTGATCAGAGTAGAGAGATATGGGAGGGGAGGTGATCAGATTGGAGAGATATGGGAGGGGGGGGGTGAATCTAGGAGTGTAATCAGGGTAGGGTTATTTGGAGGGTGTGATCTGGGAGTTTGCTTATGGGGGAACCCAGCCATTGGAAGTTTTTGTTGGCCTCGCCTCCCAGCTGCGTGTGGCCAGTGAGGGGATTGCATAACCCCACCCCCTCCTTACACACTGCCATTTAGTGTAAGTTCAGCTCAGCTCAATTTTCAATGGTGTGTGATGTCTGATGGGGGACACAGACATGTAGGACACACTTATGGGGACACAGATGTGCGTAAGGGCTCTGATGGGGACACAGATGTGATTATTTAAATTGTATTCATTAATTTATAAGTAACATATTTTTCGGCCCGCGAATGTTTGTAAAATCTACAATGCGGCCCTCGGGCTAAAAAGTTTGGAGACCCCTGCTCTAGTAGTCTAATCTAAAGTCACAGGGAGGGGCGTGGCCCGGAGCCCCAGTAGGCGCTGTCACCTGTGTGAGGCAAAAAGAGGGGGGCGTGGATAGGTGGTGCTCGCCGGTGATTGGGCAGCTGGTTCAGGAAGGGGTGGGAGGTTCTTTGTGTGACGGAGGTCCTTCCCGGGATGGAGTAACCTGAGTCCCCAGTGTTGGGCCTTCCACCTGGACGTGTAGTGGTGAGTTCCGCCTGTTCTAATGGACGTCATCCGGCCAGCCTGCTCCTCTCCTCTCCTCCGAGGTGTACAGCAGAGGGGAACTTCTCCCCCCCTCCCCCCTGCAGATCACTGGGGGGACTTCCTCTGCTACATGAACAGGGAGCTCCCAGGGATCCTTCCCTGCTGGGAATCGTACAATCATGTTGTATAGTCAGTCCACACACATTACAATCTGATTGTACGATCTCTGTTATAATAAGTGATGTAGTGCCAGGGCCTGCCTGCTTGTATGGAGGTGGGTGGGATGGAGTAGGTCGGTCCTCCTATTACACAGATTCGGTAGATCTGATGGTGAGGACAGATTGCAGTGTGTGGGGTGAGCCTTGAGGAGATCGTACAATCAGATTGTATGGACTCTGTACAGTCTCAGGGCCGGTGCTACCACTAGGCGGATTAGGCAGCTGCCTAGGGCGTACTGCCACCTAGGGCGCAACTGTGGCTCCTATGTATACACAGCTGTGGTGTGGAGATGGTAGAGCCGGGTGTCAGTATAACGATACAGAGAAGCACGAGGAGGGGGAGGGGTGCGGAGACAGCGCTGCTCAGTCACTGGGGAAAGCAGAAGATATTTGGAGGCGCTCTGCAGTACAAGTGTATGGGAGAGATCTGCACTCCCCTCCTATGAAGAACACACAGAGCAGCCTGGAAGTGTCTTCCGCCCGGCTCCTGACACTCACACATAAGTCCTGGGGGGAGCCGCAGATCCCGTGTATAAGGAGACAGTGGCGGAAAATACAGAGACTGGTGCTTGTAAATGTGCCGCCCTATACCCACCACTGACCCCAGAGCCTTTACATTGCAGCACATCCACCCCACTGACTGCTCTGCACACTGCGCTCTGCACACACTCAGCCCGCCCATTACATGGCACTGGAAACCGTTCCTTCGCTTTTCTGCAACTTTCAGGACAGGATGATCCCAGAATTCAGTGCAGGCGTGCGGCTCTTCCTCCTGATAACCCCGAGCTCCCTGGAACGTCCCCCCCCTCCCCCAGTCACAGCACATAGGGCACAGCATGGCAGGATGGAAGCAGAGGATGTGGGTGAGTGATTAGTGTCCAGCTACACAGTGCTATTACTGATATCAGTGCTGTGCAGGGTGGTCAGTGTGTCGGCTCTCTTTGTTTCTTCTGCTGGTGACCACCCTGGAAAACTCTCCCGTCCACCAGCAGTCAGCAGCTGCAGGAAGAAAAAACAGCCGACCAGTTCTAGTAAATGCTGCCCTCCCCCCCTGCCCACAGGTCTGTACACCTTATGTCCCCATTATGAGGGGTCCCCACCATCCCTGTGCTGAGATCTGGGGTCTGTACACCCGCTGTGCCCAGTATGAGGGGTCCCCACCATCCCTGTGCTAAGTTCCTGGGTCTGTGCCCATTATGAGGGGTTCCCACCATCCCTGTGCTGAGTTCCCAGGTCTGTATACCCACTGTGCCCATTATGAGGGGTTCCACTTCCCACCATGTCTGTGCTGAGTTCCCAAGTCTGTACACCTGCTGTGCCGAGTATGAGGGGTCCCCACCATCCCTGTGCCGAGTTCCCAGGTCTGTACACCTGCTGTGCCCATTATGAGGGGTTCCACTTTCCACCATGTCTGTGCTGAGTTCCCAGGTCTGTGCACCCGCTGTACCCAGTATGAGGGGTTCCCATCATCCCTGTGCTGAGGTCCTGGGTCTGTACACCCGCTGTGCCCAGTATGAGGGGTTCCCATCATCCCTGTGCTGAGGTCCTGGGTCTGTACACCCGCTGTGCCCAGTATGAGGGGTTCCCATCATCCCTGTGCTGAGTTCCTGGGTCTGTGCCCATTATGAGGGGTTCCCACCATCCCTGTGCTGAGTTCCCAGGTCTGTATACCCACTGTGCCCATTATGAGGGGTTCCACTTCCCACCATGTCTGTGCTGAGTTCCCAGGTCTGTATACCCACTGTGCCCATTATGAGGGGTTCCACTTCCCACCATGTCTGTGCTGAGTTCCCAAGTCTGTACACCTGCTGTGCCGAGTATGAGGGGTCCCCACCATCCCTGTGCCGAGTTCCCAGGTCTGTACACCTGCTGTGCCCATTATGAGGGGTCCCCACCATCCCTGTGCCGAGTTCCCAGGTCTGTATACCCACTGTGCCCATTATGAGGGGTTCCACTTCCCACCATGTCTGTGCTGAGTTCCCAAGTCTGTACACCTGCTGTGCCGAGTATGAGGGGTCCCCACCATCCCTGTGCCGAGTTCTCAGGTCTGTACACCTGCTGTGCCCATTATGAGGGGTTCCACTTTCCACCATGTCTGTGCTGAGTTCCCAGGTCTGTGCACCCGCTGTGCCCAGTATGAGGGGTTCCCATCATCCCTGTGCTGAGGTCCTGGATCTGTACACCCGCTGTGCCCAGTATGAGGGGTTCCCATCATCCCTGTGCTGAGGTCCTGGGTCTGTACACCCGCTGTGTGGGGTAGTAAAAACCTTGTGTTTGAGTCGTGTTTTTACCGCTCCCCTTCAGCTGCACGCAATAGGCATGTCGCAGTGTTTTGCTTCGCAAACCGCAGCAGGAATTACCTACTGTTGTGTTTGTCAAAACGGCCAATTCATCGAGATCTCCAACTACGTCACTTCCGGTTGGTGTAAACCGTCAGTAATTAGAGATTTCGTCGACTTGCTGTTTTGACACAACAACAACAGAAACCATATTCTCTGCGGTACACAAAGACTTTGCTGTATTTACACAACATCGGCTAACAAGGAAAAAGTTGTCACCGCCTTAGACGGCCATTTTGTTGGTTAGTATCGGAGCGGACTAACAATGTCTGCTCATAATATCGTGTACCGGAGTGTATATGATTGCCGGTGTTGTGTCAAAACAGCAAGTCCTCAAAATCTCCAATTACTGACGATTTACAGTAACCAGAAGTGACGTGATTGGAGATCTCGATAAATTGGCTATTTTTACTGAACAGCGGTGTTCTATCAGATAGCCGCTCCCCATCACAAAGCCGCTACCCGGCCTACTGCCCATGCACGATGCGCAGCTGAAGTGACGTTGCCCCGTGGCCATCTTGGTACACCCGCACTCGTCCACAGCCTGGAGTTAGAAGTCGGCAAGCGCCATAAATCTATCCCCTATTTTGTAGATGCTATAATTTTTGAGCAAACCAATCAACATACGCTTATTTTTTTTTTTTTTACCAAAAATATGTAGAAGATTACATATCGGCCTAAACTGAGGAAAACAAATTATTTTTTTTTTTTTTTACATTTGGGGATATTTATTATAGCAAAAAGTAAAAAATATATTTTTTTTTTTGCGCTCATTTTGTTTATAGCGCAAAAAATAAAAACCGCAGAGGTGATCAAATACCACCAAAGGAAACACCCTGACAGATTTTAACCCAGGGGGGGGGGGGGGGGGCAACCTGGGGCCCTCCAGCTGTTGTGGAACTATTTGGCTGAATTCGGACCAGAAATGGAGCAGAAGACACACAGGACTCCTGTGCAATTCTCCCCGGAGCCCCTCTGGATATGTGTGGATCAGCTCCATAGAGAGCCGCTCACAATCTCCTGACATGGGATTTGGATGCGGGGAAACCTCATCCAATTCACAATAGTGTGACCCCCCCGGCCTAAAGGGTTAGTTCACCTTATGAGAAGGAGAGAGGACCCCCTAATCCACCCACTCGCCCCCCCGGTCCCTGCTGTACTTCCCTCCATGGTTCATTAGCTGTCATCGTATAAAAAGAAGTGCAGCGCATATAAAACTTATTGCAATAAAATCCAATAATAGTCCAGAAAGACTAGGAGGTGGACTAACAGTCCCAGCAAGCACTGAAAGATTCCCCGTGACAGAACACAAATCCAGATGCAATGGTGATAAAACCCTCCAGAGCACTCGCTTCGCTCACCTCCAGATGTGGACCACTGAAATGGAGTGGAGGTCCTGGACCCGGCCTGGGCGATTTACCCGTATGGGACGTGTGTGTCTGACCATCTGTTAGCTCCGTGGTCCACATCTGGAGGTGAGCGAAGCGAGTGCCCTGGAGGGTTTTATCACCATCTGGATTTGTGTTCTGTCACGGGGAATCTTTCAGTGCTTGCTGGGACTGTTAGTCCACCTCCTAGTCTTTCTGGACTATTATTGGATTTTATAGGACTTTTTATTGCAATAAGTTTTATATGCGCTGCACTTCTTTTTATTTTATGCCTATTTGGATTGTGTGGTGATCTTTTGTGTACAGCTGCATTAGTTCTAATCAGAATTTTTTGCGCAGATTGATTTGTTACATCATTAGCTGTCGTTGCCTATGCAGACGCTATTGTGGTCCGTGCTGTGCTCTTCTTTTTTCTGTAGGGCTCCCGAGACGCCACGATTCTGATTCGTCAAAGCCATCATGTGCCAGTGCTGACCAATCAGTCACTCTGATCCATCCCAAAAGCCCTACAGAAAGAAGGGCAACTGCTGCATGAGCAGTGCCCACCAATCCCCCACATCGGTAGGTACAGTGGGGACTAAGGGGCGGTGTGGATAGGGGGTTGGTTCACCTTTCTTTTCTCTGAGAAGATGAGCTGTGCTGAATAATTGATGAGATCCGTATTCCGCCATGTGAAAACATTATGTTCCCGGGACACGGATGTTCTATTGTAGAATGGGAAATGAGATGTCCTGCAAGCGATAAATGAGTCTCGGGAGAAATTGGACAACAAACCTCTTACAAATTAGCAAACTGACTGTCATGCGGTGAAATAGTCGCTTACAGCCTGATAAGTGTGTGTACTTATTTCACTCATTAACCACTTCAGCCCCGGACCAATTTGCAGCCAAAAGGACCAGGCTCCTTTTTGCGATTCGGCACTGCGTCGCTTTAACTGACAATTGCGCGGTCGTGCAACGTGGCTCCCAAACAAAATTGGCGTCCTTTTTTCCCCCCACAAATAGATTTCTTTTGGTGGTATTGGATCACCTCTGCGGTTCTTATTTTTTTGCGCTATAAACAAAAATAGCGACAATTTTGAAAAAAAATTCAATATTTTTTACTTTTTGCTATAATAAATATCCCAAAAAAAATATATAAACATATTTTTTCCCTCAGTTTAGGGCGATACGAATTCTTCTACATATTTTTGGTAAAAAAAATCGCAATTAGCGATGATTGCTTTGCGCAAAAGTTATAGCATTTACAAAATACGGGATAGTTTTATAGCATTTTTATTAATATTTTTTTTTTTTTTTTACTAGTAATGGCGGCGATCACTGGATCACTGGAAATGGAAGTCAGTCCTCCGAAACATAAATGAAGAGGATACGTTTCCCCTATACCACAACTAATTATCACATTAAGGCAATAGGAAACTGCATAAAAAGATATCATAGAAATTATACTGTATTATATATACTGATTGAGTATTTTACATATATGGAAGGCTGCGTCCTCGGCACAAATGTAAGACGTTGTAAATATCCTCTGTTTCTCTTTATTCTATGAACACTGTTCGTTCCTTAAAAAACCTTAATAAAGATATATTTGAAAAAATAAAATGGTTGGTGTTTCATATTTATTTATTTTTTTTCACACGGTATTTGCGCAGCGATTTTTCAAACGCATTTTTTTGGGGAAAAAACTTTTTTAAATTTGAATGCACTAAAACACACTATATTGCCCAAATGTT